>JANTPZ010150921.1:0-12075 GCA_025593235.1 Vachellia pachyceras | reverse complement strand
TTAATTCTGGAATTCCTACGGAACTCCGTGTACTAAGCCAAGTCTATCCTTACAACTTTCGGCCTATAGTCTTTCTTTCTGTACTATTTACCTCTGATTTCTCTTTTCATTTCCTAGCTATCGGATTAACATTTCATTCAGCTAGCATAGAAATTTATGGATATTACAGTCATCGCTCTTAGGGTTAAAAAGCCGGTTTGTACCACCACTTGAAGGAGCACTTTTGGGAGTATCACTTCCTCACTTGCTGCTTCTTGGTTTTTCTGAGAGAAGAACATGGAGAGAGGAATTGTGAATGCGTTTACTGGGTCGGAAACTGAAGAGGAAAGAAGAGAAGTGGTAAGTGGTGCGAAGAGAAGATGAAGAGAGACATGGTGAAAGTTGCCTCAAGTTGGGGATGGCGCGCATTTTATGGAGCCTGGAGGAGGATGAGAAAAGTTGCTAAGAAGACTCGAGCGATTGACATGTATGACAATTGGTTTGTTTCAAAAGTGGATATGTTTTACCATTAAATTTCTGTGGTTCGGATTCAAATAATAAAAACTTTCTAGAATCATTCCCTAGTCTTCCAGAATACTATCTGTAACAGTCCATTGGCCAAGGATAATATAATCTTTGTTAAAAATCAAGGAAGAAGATGATAAAAGAAAAGGAAGAGAATTAGAGAATAAAATAGAGTCATCCTTATTCACCGTACAAGTACAAACTATATAAGGGATGCATTCAATTTATTAGAAAACTTCACAATATTAAAGTAAATGAATTCCATGGTTAATGTGATAGTAAAGGGATATATGAGATTATAGGGGATTATGGGGAAATATGGACATCCATGTGATCTTCATTACATTTCCTCTTAGATATTCATAACTATATATGTGCCATATAAAAATCTTCAACTAAGAAAACCCAATGAAACAAAAACTTAGTAAAAAAAATACGTTTATATAATTCACTTCATAATGATACCTCATCAAAACTCTTGCTAAGAAAACCCAATAGAGAAAAACGTAAATAAGAGAAAAAAGTACAGTGTGTATCAGCTCCCCCACTTGATAACATCACTTGATATATTTGAGTCTACAAAGTCTATTATCGTACACAAGCTTTTTAGTGAACAAATCTGCCAGCTTTTCATTAGAACAGATTTGTTGGATATTAATTTCACCCCCTTTTGAAGGTCGAGGGTGAAGAAGAATTTCGGTAAAATACACTTCGTTTTATCACCATTGATATAACGTTCTTTTAGTTGGATAATACACCCAACATTATTCTCATATAAGACTATTGGGAACAATTTTCCTAAAAGATAAACAAGTAGTTTGCATGTGATGTATTACTAATATCAACTGTACACATTCTCAACTTGATACATGCATTCCTTGAATTTCTGCATGATTAAATGATGTGAATGATATATCTTATTTCATATATCGCCATAAATTAGTTGTAACTCCACATGTAATAAGATAGTCTATTTGAGATTTACCATCTTGTGAATCAAACAAAAGAAAAATAATAATTATAATAATAATAATTACTTCATATTACTTATTTTAATAATAAGATAAGCTCTACACCTATAATTAATTATTTTTAAGAGGGATTTCCTTATATATATATATATTATTTTTTTATATATAATTGATTTGAATTTGATTCTTCTTTTAAAATCCTAATTTTTTTTGTTCTCTAACTAATTAAAGATCTAAGCAACAACTAGCTATAAATCCTAAAAATAAGGATGTTACAAAATACATAGCTCAAAAATTGCTTTGGAGTTACTCTAAAACTAATAAAAAAAAGGTTGAAGCTGCCCTAAAAATTAATATATTGTGTATGTGTATGCACACATTATATATTTTATCTACCAAGCATTTCCTATTAAAATTAAAAATTCGTTGAATTTAGAAATTACCTGCAGCAAATACGACAATCTAGGTAGAAGTATATGGTGTGTGTTGGAGATTGTGCCCTATGTAGCATCCCATCAGTGAGTGAGAGAGAGAGAGGAGAAGCAGAGGTTGGGTGCACAAGAAATGGAGAGTGAGGTGAGACGAGATCGAGTGTAAGGAAAGAAAAGAAAGAAAGAAAGAAAGAAAGAAGAAGAAGAAGAAAAGTGAAGGAAGCAGTGCATATGGCTCCAAAAAAATAGAAAGCCACATGTTATCAAAAACATGTGACAAGGAGGGGATAGTGATTCAAAAAATTCATATAAAAAAGAATAGAGAAAGCCACACGTTATCAAGAACGTGTGGCAGAAGAATTGATGGTGTGAGTCACCATCACCATCAGAAAATTTTTTATTAAAAATAATGGGGGCCAACGCTATGGGGTATTATAAATACCCTCACATGCCACAATACCACACACACACTCGTCCAGAGAAGAGAGGGAGCAACATTAGAGAGAGAGTCGTTCGAGAGAGAGTGTGAGAGAGAAAGGAGAGTAGGGAGGTGTTTTTTCAGTCTGAGGTTCTGCTTGTGTGATTATTTAGGTTAGCAAAACAATTTATTTTCATTAAACTTATTTTATAAAAATTGTTCTAAATATTTTTCTCTTTCTATGAGTAGTAATATTATGTTGATTAGAGAATATTTTTGGATTTAGATATTTTCCAATTGGAGTTTTATTGGCAAAAAATCATATATTAATATAGCAATGTCTATTATTAATTTATGTGTGAGTAGAATTATATACTTTATATCTGAATTATTTTAGAAATTATTTATTTATTTTTTGATATAAGGTTTCTAATATATAGGATATTTGACCATTAAAATTAAGTTAAATATTTTTATTTGAGGTTGTTGGAAGTAATAATAGATCCTTGATAGATTAAATATTTTCGCATGGTAACTTCCTGTCTCGGTTAGTTTTGCATAAGGATTCTAGAAATGTGGCTCCATTTGCATCGAAAAGGAGCCATGCCCTGTTTACTGGCCTTTTTTTGTAAAAAGAAAAAGAACGAAAGGTTTTCACTTTCTCAAAATTGCTTTAAAACTTCCTCTTATAGTTTTATATGAGGATTCCAGAAATGTGGTTAGTTTTTAAAAATTCATCCATTTGCATTAAAAAGGAGCCATCTCTTTTTTCAGCCTGTTTTGGTCAGAAAGGATGAAAATTTTTTACTGAATCGGAATTGCATGGAAACTTCCTCTCTCGATCAGTTTTGCATGAGTTATTCAAAAAGCAGCCGCCTGCTTACGGCCTGTTTTGGTAAAAAAAGAATGAAAGTTTTTCACTTCCATTATTGGTTAGTTTTGCATAAGGATTCCAGAAATGGGGGTTTTTTTTTTTTAAATTCATCCATTGGCATAGAAAAGGAGCCAGCTCTTTTTTCCGTCACGTTTTGGTCAGATAGAATGAAAACTTTTCACTGTTTCTGAATTACATAGAAACTTCCTTTCTCGATCAGTTTTGCATGAGGATTGCATAAATGTGGTTTGTTATATAAAATATATCCATTTGCATTGAAAAGGAGCCACCTTGTTTACTTTCCTGTTTCGGTAAAAAAAGAATAAAAGTTTTTACTTTCTCAAAATTGCTTGAAAACTTCATCCCTTTATCAGTTTTGCTGATGGATTCCAGAAATGTGGTTAGTATTTTAAAAATTCATCAATTGGCATCGAAAAGGAGTTTTCCTGGCCTGTTTCGATCAGAAAAGATGAAAATTTTTCACTGCCTCTAAATTGCATGACAATTTCTTGTCTTTGTCATTTTTGCATATCCATAAACATGGTTTGTTTTATAAAATTCATCCATTTTCATCGAAAAGGAGCCAGCCTGTTTACTAGCCTATTTTGGTAAAAAAAAGAATGAAGTTTTTAACCTTCTTAGAATTGCTTGAAAACATCATCTCTTGGTCAGTTTTGCATCAAGATTCAAGAAATGTAGTTAGTTTTTGAAAATTCATCAATTGGATCGAAAAGGAGCAAGCTCGTTTTTCATCCTCTTTTGGTCAAAAAGGATGAAAATTTTCACTGTCTCAAAATTGTATGGAAACTTCTTGTCTTGGTCATTTTTTCATGAGGATTCCAAAAATATAGTTCATTATTTAAAATTCATGCATTTACATCAAAAAGGATCCACCTTGTTTACTGGCCTGTTTTGTTCAAAAAAGAATGAAAGTTTTTCACTTTCTGGAAATTGCTTGAAAACTTCCTCTTTAGGTCAGTTTTGCCTGAGGATTCTAGAAATGTGGTTTGTTTTGAAAATTCATCCATTGGATTGAAAAGGAGCGAACTCTTTTTCCAGCTCATTTTGGCCAGAAAGAAAGAAAATTTTTAACTTTCTAGGAATTGTATGGAAACTTCTTTTCTCGATCAATTTTGCCTGAAGATTCTAGAAATGTGGTTAGTTTTTGAAAATTCATCCATTGGCATAAAAAAGGAGCCAGCTCTTTTTTCCGGCTTGTTTTGGTTAGAAAGGGTGAAAATTTTTCACTATCTCGAAATTGCATGAAAACTTCCTCTCTATGTCAGTTTTGCATGAGGATTCCAGAAATGGGGTTATTTTTCAAAAATTCATCCATTCACATAGAAGACGAGTAAGCTGTTTTTTCCAGCCAGTTTTGGTCAGAAAGGATGAAAATTTTTCATTATCTCCGAACTGCATGTAAACTTCCTTTCTCTGTCAGTTTTGCATGATGATTGCATCAAAAAGAAGCTACCCTGTTTATTAGCCTGTTTTGGTCAAAAAAGAGTGAAAGTTTTTCACTTTCTCAAAATTGCTTGAAAACTTCGTCTCTTTGTTAGTTTTGCTTTAGCTTTTCAGAAATATGGTTAGTTTTTTAAAATTCATCCTAGCATCGAAAAGGAGCCTTATCTTTTTTCCAACCTATTTTGGTCAGAAAGGATGAAAATTTTTCACAATCGAGGACTTGCATGGAAACTTCCTCTCTCGATTAATTCTGCATGAGGATTCCAGAAATGTTGTTAGCTTTTGAAAATTCATCCATTCCCATCGAAAATGAGTAAGCCATTTTTTCTAGCCTGTTTTGGTCAGAAAGGATGAAAATTTTTCACTGTCTCAGAATTGCATGAAACAATTGTTGGAAATTGTGCCCTAGGGGCCAATCATTGTACCTCACACATTATTTATTTTAATGTATTTTCTCCATTTAATATCATAACTTTTGCATGTTTATTATGATGATTGCATCCATGGGCAAATTATGAATATTGACCTAAGTGTCCCGGTCGGTTATCTAGGTGGGAACAAAGATAAAGTAAGACCAGTATGACTTTGATAAGGTATGGAGGTACGAGTCAAAGTCATAGGCACTTGTAAGAGTACAAGGTGTTGGACCGACCCGCTATCAGAAAGCTACATGGATTAAGTCACTAGCTTATCTCATATGTAATCACGTCACAATGCCCTTTGACCTGAGATCATCATGGATTCCTGCATGAAAGTCACAAAGCTTTGACCTAGTCAAAAGTCACCTTTGACAGGGTGATGATAAAGGCTATAATCATGCTTACGCGTTTTTATGTGGAGGAATGTGAGTGATCAAGATAGGATTTATCCATCACATTAGTTGAGAGATATTACAGGGCCCCTCGATGAGTGAGTCTGAGAAATGTATGGCCATACTGTAATGAAAAGGGGTTTCCATTTCTTTAATCAGACTACTTAGGGATCGAGAAAGTAATGGTCGGGAATAGGAGGATGACATCATCCGTGCCTCAACCTTGACCAAGATATCTTGTGACAAAAGGGATTTAATGTGGTTGCATAAAAGGTTGCGTCGTGTTAACGATCCCTGTAAGATTTGGGTAGTCGTAATGTCTTGCTAGAGACCGCTTGCGGCTTGTGGGCTTATGGTGAGATTAGCCCACTGCCAACTTTATATTGGCCTATAGGGTCGCACGTAAGAACAGCCCAACATGAGCTTTATTCTGGGGTTTATTCGAATTTTAAATATACATGCATATATATGTTAAAATTTGAAATTTCACAATATTATGTAAATAATATTTGTTTGTTAGTTTAATATTTAATTTATATGGGCTTGTGGTGATCAATATTTGTTTGTTTTGGTCAAAAAGGGTGAAAATTTTTCACTATCCCAGAATTGAATGGAACCAACCTATCTCGGTTAGTTTTACATAAGGATTCCAGAAATGTGGTTCTTTTTTAAACTTCATCCATTTGCATCGAAAAGGAGTCACCCTTTTCACCAAAAAAAAAAAAGAAAAGGAGCCACCCTTTTTACTGGCTTGTTTCGGTTAAAAAAAGAACAAAAGTTTTTCACTTTGTTAAAATTGCTTGAAAACTTCTTTTCTATGTCAGTTTTGTATGACGATTCCAAAAATGTGGTCAGTTTTTGAAAATTCATCCATTTGCATCGAAAAGAAGGCAGCTCTTTTTTTGTCTGCCTTGGTCAGAAAGGATGAAAATTTTTCACTGTCTCAGAATTGTATGGAAACTTCCTCCCTCGATCAGTTTTACATGAGGATTCAATAAATGTTATTCCTTTTTTAAAATTCATCTCTTTGGGTCGAAAAGGAGCCACCTTGTTTACTAGCCTGTTTTGGTAAAAAAGAACGAAAGTTTGTCAGTTTTGCATAAGTATTCTAGAAATGTGTTTGGCTTTTGAAAATTCATCCATTGGCAACAAAAAGGAGCCAGCTCTTTCGGGCTGTTTTGATCAGAAAGAATGAAAAACTTTAAATGTCACAAAATTGCATGGAAACTTCTTCTCCTGGTCAATTTTACATGAGGATTTAGAAATGTGGTTCTTTTTTAAAATTTATCAATTTGCATCGAAAAGGAGCCACCCTGTTTACAGGCATGTTTTGGTCACAAAAGAACGAAAGTTTTTCACAATCTCAAAATTGCTTGAAAACTTCCTCTCTTGATTTGTTTTCTAGTTTTTGAAATTTCATCCATTGGCATAAAAAAGGAGACATCTCTTTTTTCGGGCCTATTTTTGTTAGAAATGATGAAAAACTTTTACTGTCTCCTTTTTGAAATTTCATCCATGAAAATTTTTTACAGTCTCGGAATTTCATGGAGGCTTCCTGTCTCAGTCAATTTTGCATGAGGATTCCATAAATGTGGTTCTTTTTTAAACTTCATCCATTTGCATCTAAAAGGAGCAACCCTGTTTACTGGCCGGTTTTGGTAAAAAAAAAAAAGGAACAAAAGTTTTTCACTTTCGTAAATTGCTTGAACGCTTCCTCTCTATGAGGATTCCAGAAATGTGGTTAGTTTTTGAAAATTCATCTATATTCATAAAAAAGGAGCCATCTCTTTTTTTCGGCTCGTTTTGGTCAGTAAGGATGAAAATTTTTCACTGTCTCGGAATTGCATAGAAACTTCCTTCCTTGGTTAGTTTTGCATGAGGATTGCATAAATGTTGTTCCTTTTTAAAATTCAACCATTTGCATCGAAAAGGAGCCACCTTGTTTACCAACCTATGTTGGTAAAAAAGAACGAAAGTTTGTTACTTTCTCAAAATTGCTTGGAAACTTCCACGCTTGGTCAATTTTGCGTAAGGATTTTAGAAATGTGGTTAGTTTTTACAAATTCATCCATTGGCATCGAAAAGGAGCCAATTCTTTTTTGACACGTTTTGGTCAGAAAGAATGAAAAACTTTCCCTGTGACAGAAATGCATGGAAACTGTTAGATATGATTAGTTTTGATGATGTCAAATATAAAAGAGAAAAATGTTTTTCACAATGCAAAAAGTTTTTACAATAGACATTTACCATGCATAATGATTTTACAATACATATTGATTTACTATGATATTTGTGCATTATTTTAATTGGAGGATGATGTGGTTTTGAATATATTTTGGATGTTAAAATGTTTCAAATAGATGTTTTATTACATATATTGACCATGCATCTAAGCTTCATTTGGATGTTCAAATCTGATTCTAGAAGTTAATACTCGAGCATGATGAGTTTTTGGGGTTTCCTATGGCATTACTTGAAGCAAAACTCGAGTATGCACTTGAAGTATTGAATTTTGGAGTCAACACTTGAGTACTGGGGTCATAAAACTCGAGTATTAGCCTTCTGGGAGTCAACACTTGAGTAATGGGGTACAAAACTCGAGTATTAGCCATCTGGGAGTCAACACTCAAGTATTGGGACCACAAAACTCGACTATTTGCGTCTGGGAAGTCGATACTCGAGTATTGGAATGTAACACTCGAGTATTGGCCTCCTCTGTTTTGTATCAGCTCGACATATGTTTGGTATTTTGACCATATCTCCCAAAATACAAGTCCGAATGCTATAAAAACAATTTTGTATGAAACTAGACTCAAAATGTGTTTCATCAACACCTAGAATAACATCAAAGGATTTCAAATGAAGGAGATATAATTTTCTAAAGTTTGTGGTCGAGTTCAACACTTTATCTCTGACTTTTGCCTATTGTATCTATCATAACTTTTTTTATATAACGGACTTAGGTCTGATTCTTATTTCTTATGAAAGTATACTTGCAGGGCGTTCCATTGATATATTATATGAAAGGTTTGGAGTTGAATCGAGAGAGTTATGGCCGTTACAACTTGAGTTATGACTTGTGCAAGTTCGAAAATGGAGTAGAACTCGAGTTTTGCATTTACAAAACTTGAGTATCGTGATCTGAACAGAATTTTACTCAATACATTCAGCAACACTCGAGTTCTAGCTTGGGAAAATTTCAGTTGTGTTTCTCAGTTGTGTTTCAAGCCTCATAGAACTCGAGTTCCATATTTCCAAAACTCGAGTATCGTGCTTTCCAATTCTGAAAGTCATGTCAATACTCGAGTTTCAGTTTTCAACACTTGAGTATCGAGTTCCATTTTTAGTTTGCAGCACAACACTTGAAGCAGAAAACTCGAGTTGTGAAAGAATGTTGCCAAGACTCGAGTGCTAGTTTGCAGCACTCGAGTATCGGGCAAAGTTTTCAAACGTGGCATAACACCTCGAGCAGAACACTCGAGCATTTGATGGAAGTGTTATCAACACTTGAGTATTAGGTTTTCAATACTCGAGTATCGAGCACTCTTTTTCTCAAAACACAACACTTCCATCAAAACACTTGAGTAATGGTAAGAGAAGTGATAACACTCGAGTATTATGTTTCCAATACTCGAGTATTGTGACATCTCAAAACACTTCACTTCAAGTTCGCCTTTGAACACTCGAGTATCAACTGAAAGTGTTCTTAACACTCGAGTACAAAATTCTTAACACTCGAGTATTTGTGTTTGAATTCAAAAACTTCTGCAATACTCTCAGCAAACACTCGAGTAATTTCAAAAGCATTATAAAAACTCGAGCATTGAAACAAAACACTCGAGTATTGTTTTATAAAATTCAAAATACTTGGTCATCACTCGAGCATTGTGAAATAGAACTCGAGTACTGCTTTCAATGGCTATTTCCTGACAGCTTTACCTACACTCTGTAAAGCTTTCCATATCTGTTTTTAACAATTTAACCTGTTATCATAAATGCTTTATACCTTGAACTAGCAACAGGGAATAGGTCTTCTGATCACATCTTCATCGTGGGCAACGGACATATTCACAGATACGCAACCATATGACAAAAGCAATTCATACAAGACAATGAGCATTGAAATAGAGTGTAACGAATACAACGCTTCTCTCCAATGGATATATTTTTGCCAACATCTATAAATATGAGGAAGCAACAAACACAGAAAAAGAGATGAAGTATATGGAGTCACCAAACACAAAACAAAGATTGTGGATTTGAGGAAATCACACAACAACTTTAGGACTCTGACATTATACTTCTTCATGAGCTTCAATGTCAATACAATCCGCTTAATAGAATGAAGCATTTCTCAAATGTAATCATCCCAACCTTTAAGAGTCGCTTAGGATAGACCTGAGTGACACAGAGTGTAACCTTACATGTGGTAAGGGGGAGTAATTGTAAAGGTTTCTCAAGTACCAACTGTTACAAACTTGAGTGGGTTTCATAAATGCCTGGAAACATTTATGGGGTTCTCAAGTACCCACCGTGACAAACTTGAAATAGCTTTGCAAGTGTCCGAGTGAACTTGTAGTTGTAATGGTTTTCCAAGTACCTGGTTCAAACTTGGATGATTGAAAATCTCAGAAGTGTCTGAGGACTGGACGTAGGTCAGAGAGGGCTGAACCAGGATAAATGGTTGTGTGTTTATCTTTCATTTATCTTCTCTAATTTCAAATTACATCATTTTTACTCATCTGTTTTCATAATATGTTTTGATTAACTTATGATTTGGATGTTTTGATAAATTAAGTTTTGAATGAAAATTTTTGTAACACCCAATTCACCCCCCTCTTGGGTGCAGCCATCTAACAGAAACTTCATCTCTCGATCAAATTTTTATGAGGATTCAAGAAATGTGGTTAGTTTTTGAAATTTCATCCATTCGCATTGAATTGGAGTAAGCTATTTTTTCCAGCCTGCTTTGCTCAGAAAGGATGCAAATTTTTCACTATCTCATAATTGCATGGAAATAACTTGTCTTGATCAGTTTTGCATGAGGATTACAAAAATGTGGTTCTTTTTGAAAATTCATCAAATTACATCGAAAAGAAGCCACCTTGTTTACTGGCCTGTTTTGGTAAAAAAAAGAACAAAGTTTTCACTTTCTCAAAGTTGCTTGAAAACTTCCTCTCTTGATCAATTTGCATGAGGATTCCATAAATGTGGTTAGTTTTAAAAATTCATCCATTAGCATCGAAAAGGAGCCATCTCTTTTTTCTGGCATGTTTTGGTCAGAAACGACGAAAATTTTTCACTGTCTCTGAATTGCATGGAAACTTCCTCTCTCAGTTAGTTTTGCATCAGAATTCCAGAAATGCGGTTAGTTTTTTAAAATTCATCCATTCACATTGAAAAGGAGTAAGCTATTTTTTCAGCCTGCTTTTGTAAGAAAGGATGCAAATTTTTCAGTTTCAGAATTGCATGGAAACACCTGTCTCGATCAACTTTGCATGAGGATCACAGAAATGTGGTTCTTTTTTAAAATACATTAATTTGAATCGCAAAGTAGCCACCCTGTTTACTGGCCTGTTTTGGTAAAAAAAGAACGAAAGTTTTTCACTTTCTCAAAATTGCTTGAAAACTTCCGCTCACGATTAGTTTGCATGAGTATTCCACAAAATGTGGATAGTTTTTGAAAATTCATCCATTGGGAACGAAAAGGAGCCAACTCTTTTTTTGGCCCGTTTTGGTCAAAAAGAATGAAAAACTTTCACTGTCTCAGAATTTCATGGAAGCTTCCTCCCTTGATCAGTTTGCATGAGGATTCCAGAAATGTGGTTAGTTTTTGAAAATTCATCAATTCGCATAAAGAAGAAGCCAACTCTTTTTTCTGCCCCGTTTTAGTCAGATAGAATGAAAACTTTTCATTTTCTCATAATTGCGTGGAAACTTCTTTTCTCGGTCAGTTTTCCATGAGGATTCCAGAAATGTTTGTTTTTGAAAATTGATCCATTCGCATCGAAGAGGAGTAAGCTACTTTTTCCTGTCTATTTTGGTCAGAAAGGATGAAAATTTTTCAGTGACCTAGAATTGCATGAAACAACCCATCTCAATCAGTTTTGCATGAGGATTACAGAAATGTGATTCTTTTTTAAAATTCATCAATTTGCATCGAAAAAGAGAAACAATGTTTACTGGCATGTTTTGGTCTAAAAAGAATGAAAGTTTTTCATGTTCTCAAAATTGCTTGAAAACTTCCTCTCTTAATCAGTTTGCATGAGGATTCTAGAAATGTTGTTAGATTTTGAAAATTCATCCATTCACATCGTAGAGGAGTAAGCTATTTTTTCCCGCCTGTTTTGGTCTGAAAGGATGGAAATTTTTCAATGTCCCAGAATTGCATGAAACAACCTGTCTCGGTCTGTTTTGTGTAACACTCCTTAAATCTCCTATATACATCATATTAGATCACTATTAAACAACTTTAGGGCCTTGGATAACTTAAATTGACCAAAGAAGTGAACTTGAAAATTTTTCAAAAACGTGTTACTGTTCATTTGGTCAAATTCCAGATTTCTGGCCCAACTTTGAAAAATCATAACTAATTCTAGAAA
>JANTPZ010150919.1:10377-25733 GCA_025593235.1 Vachellia pachyceras | reverse complement strand
GAGTTAAGATTCACAATATATATATAATTAAGGTATCGAAAATACCTTACAATCCATGCAAAGCATATAAAATGAATTAACATCGATTACCTCAACTCTCAAAATGCTCGTAAGTTCAAACCACAGAGCATCAACCACAATCAAGTTAATCTACACAATAATGTAAATACAAATTTAATATACTGGATTAAATAATCAACTTGATTATCCATATTCAAGTCTTTGGAATGATCATTTAAAACCTATAGTCATCAATAGACTCTCAACTATTTAATTTAATCCAAAATTAGGTTATCTCCCTCAACCCAAAAACTTAATTAATTCGCAAATCACTTTCCGTTACACAATTCCCAGTTTAAAGTTTAGGTTTTTAAACATAAAACTATTAAATTATAGATCTTTAATTTGTTTAATAGTATAAATCGATTAACACTTCAAGAACATCTTCAATGATACTAATTCATCATTTAACGTAAGCCTATTAGGTGCAAACACCTATATAAAATAAATTGTAAACTGTTTCGATCGAATAATTACTTTAAATTATAACAACAGTTAAATTATAGATTCAAAATAAGAAAAATTAACAATTATTTCTCCTCTACCTTTCTTTAGACAGTTATTGACAAAAACTCAGTCTTTATCCCAAATCGAAATCTTAAATTTTCATCTGATTAGAATGATATTGCTACTGTTAGAAAGAGAAAATTATTTAGAAAAACTTTTATGAAGGAAGTAAATTGAAAGGAAGTGATTTTGATTACCTAATTGATCTCAGAATGAACTCATGTACCCTAGAGAGCCACGAACGCCGCGAGAAGAGAAGTGTGGTGCGTGTGTGGCATGTCTCCCCCAGTTCTCTAATATATATATATATATATCCCTAAACCCACGTGCACCCTTAACTTTAATTATATATACATATTTTAATATATTATATTATATTACATAATAATATTATATCATATCATATCATATTATATTGCCATAAATATCTAATTATTTATTTCTTTCTCCCGTTTGTTTTGTTTCCTTTAATTTATTTGACTCACAATTAGGTAAATTATTTTTTTTGACTCAAAGTGATTAGAGAGTTATCAACCTACTTTTAAAAGATTTTGAATTTAGATTAATAAATCTATGATCCTGAATTTAAATAAAAAATCTAAGATTCTAAGTTTAAAATAGTAAATCTCGCATTATCTTAGGGATCGATCAAATCATAGATTAATCCTACAAATGAATAAAAATAGGATGTTACAAGAGGCATTGTGGATATGGAATCCTGTACCCTAGAGAGCCACGAACGCCGCGAGAAGAGAAGTGTGGTGCGTGTGTGGCGTGCCTCCCCCAGTTCTCTAATATATATATATATATATATCCCTAAACCCACGTGCACCCTTAACTTTAATTATATATACATATTTTAATATATTATATTATATTATATAATAATATTATATTATATTATATCATATCATATTATATTGCCATAAATATCTAATTATTTATTTCTTTCCCCCGTTTGTTTTGTTTCCTTTAATTTATTTGACTCACAATTAGGTAAATTATTTTTTTTTGACTCAAGTGATTAGAGAGTTATCAACCTACTTTTAAAAGATTTTGAATTTAGGTTAATAAATCTATGATCCTGAATTTAAATAAAAAATCTAAGATTATAAGTTTAAAATAGTAAATCTCGCATTATCTTAGGGATCGATCAAATCATAGATTAATCCTACAAATGAATAAAAATAGGATGTTACAAGGGGGACACCTCCGAAACGCATGTCACCATCAATGGAGCTCACATAACTTCTTGTATCGAATGTCCTAAAAACCTAGAATTTTGGGTGAGAGAACCTTGATTGCATGAAACTGTACAGAGCTTGAAACCATTAACGTTGTATGCGGTAAACCTTCTCGCATATTGGAGCAAGCCAATGACAAGAGTTGTCAAATCAACTGGGTGGGGGTTGTTGTCATTGCACATTCGACGTGTAAACCAACTTGGGAATTCTCTATGTACCCTTCTATCAACCTCAACGAACGTCTGTGCCCTGATACGTAGTTGACCCTTGACATAACTTCTGAACTCTCTGACATAATTAAACATATATATTAAATTAATAAGATAATAGGTTGGTACTGATACTCACTGAATGAAAGGATCTACTTGACTACAGTTGATGAGTACATATCGGTGTGCCTGAAGCTTCTCATTAGGAGTGAGGTTGAAGTATTGATGTTCTCCAACTGATCTTCCAACTGGAGGGAACAAACTGGCTGCCGATGTTGAGGGACCAACATCAGGGCAATCATCAACACGAGGATGACGGTTGAAGGATGTCTCGATGTCATCAAAGTACCATGAACAAAAGTTCAGAACCTCATCCCCTATATAGAATTTCGCTATTGAACCCTCTGGCCATACCTTATTCCTGACATATGACTTCAATTTCCCTAAAAACCTATAATAAGTTAAAACATTAAGATAAATTAGTAAATTGGTGATATATATGTAAGTAATGTGTGTAAATAATGTGTGTGAGTACCTTTCAATGGGATACATCCAATGATATTGAACCGGACCTCCGAGTTTTGTCTCTTGGACAAGGTGTACGGTGAGATGCACTATGACAGTGAAAAATGAAGGAGTGAAAGATCATTTCTAGATGGTACAATGTGAGAATTATCTGCTGTTGCAGTTGATCTAACTCCTCAGTGATAAGAACCTTTGCACACAACTTTATGAAAAATGAACAAAGCTCCACCAACACCGTTGACACTTCGAGAGGCAATTGGTTTTTAAGTTCCAATGGTAGTAATTGTTGCATAATGACGTAGGAGTCATGACTCTTTAATCCATATACCTTCAGAGACTACAAATCAATGTACCTTGAAATGTTGCTTAAATATCCATCAGGAGCCCTAATGTTCTTCAACGTTGAGAGGAATAAATCCTTATTCGGCTTCGTTAAGGTAAATTTTCCTGGTTGAAACTTGTCATTATCGTCTAACCAAGCATCTTGACGAATTCCCATGGATTGTAAATCCTTCCTGGCTTGTAGATGATCTTTGGACTTCCCATATTTGTTTAACAAGGTGTACAAAACATTATCACACACATTCTTTTCAATGTGCATAACATCAAGACTGTGACGTAACATATTAGTCTTCTAATAAGAAAAAGTAAGAAATATACTCCTCTTCTGCCATTGTTGAACCGGGTCAACCTCCAAAGTACTACGCGGTCTCCTTTTGCCTCGTTCTGAATTATCCTTTTTTCCAAACTCAAAACTAACATCAATAAGCTGACTCAAAATATTGGAACCACTTAACATAATAGGTGGTCCTCTTCTTTCATGTTTTCCATCAAAACGATTTCTTTGCAACCTAAATTTGTGCTTGCCATCAGAAATCGACAATGTCCGATAAAGCACCACTTCCGACTGTGTAGCAGGCGTAATGGCTCCGCGTCAAAGTTACACACGGGACAAGCAAGGCCAGTATGAATGTTCCATCTAGATAAATTTTCAAGACCTGGAAAGTCACTTATCGCACACATCAAAGCCGCACGCAATTTGAATAGCTCCTTATCATATGCATCGTATGTCTCAACCCCATCATTCCATAATTCAACCAACTCATTTATCAAGGGTTGCAGGTACACATCAATATCCTTGCCCGGTGCTTTCTTTCTTGGGATGATCATAGACAAAATGAATGACTTCTGCTTCATACACATCCATGGAGGCAAATTGTATGGAATTAATACAACAGGCCAAATACTGTAACTTGTACTTAGGTTCCCGAAAGGATTGAATATGTCAGTCATCAGAGCAAGGCGTATGTTTCTAGGATCAGCCGCAAAATCTAGAAATTCTTTGTTGAATCCTTTCCAAGCCTCGGAATCCCGCTGATGTTTTAACTTACCATTGGGATTCTCTTCAATAGCATGCCACCTCATGTGCTTAGCAGTTTTAGTCGAGAAATACAATCTCTGAATTCACGGCTTCAAAGGGAAATACCTATGAATCTTTGCAGGTTTCTTCTTCTTATTCTTCCCCTTCCCTTCTGGCTTGTATCTCAAGGTATTACACCGCTTGCAAATTTCTCTATTCGCATCTTCTCCCCAATAAAGCATGCAATCATTTGGACATGAATGGATTTTTTCATATTTTAAATCCAATTTAGTGATAATCTTCTTTGCATCATAAAAAGATGTTGGGATTGATGCTTCAAGGAATGTGTCGAGTAACAATTCTAATATCATTGACATTCCCCTATCAGATATACCACATAGACAGTTAATGTGATACAATTTAATTAAAAAAGATAATTTGGAGTATTTTCCACACCCAGGATATAGAGATTTGTCAGCTTCTTCCATTAGCTCAAAGAAAGTATGAGCTTTCGCATTCCTCATGTACTAAGGTTCCAGACCTTGCACTTCATCTGTGACTACATTGTCATGAACCCCAAAAGCATCACGAAGTGCATCATTGACGGGGTCAACACGATCATCTTCTACTCCTATTTGCGAGAATGCAGGAGCACACTCTCTCAAGACATCACCGGTTTCTCCATGATATACCCAGTTTTTGTAACTTTGAGGGAACTGCTTAACTATCAAGTATTCCCTAACAACATCTTTAACATGCCATTTTATGAAATTACATTTAGAGCAGGGACATGAATTCTTACCATTAATCTTGCCATGTCTATCAGCAAAATCCAAGAAGCTGTTTAATCCAGCCAAATATCGTGTGGACGTGCGAGAAAACCTAATCCATGACTTATCCATCACAAGAAACTTGAGCGCAATATCACGTAGAATAATAAAGTGTGATCAGAGACAAAAATTAGAGAAAGAATGGAAAATTTGGCAAGAAATCTGATTTTGAAAAGCTTAATTTTGTGTTTGTCAACGGTCACAATATTTGCAGTGGTTTATAACCGTTGCAAAAAATGTTACAAAATGCATGATCGTTGGACTTTGCAGCGGTTTAAAACCGCTGCTAATCAGTTGATCATTGGACATTGTAGCGGTTTACAAAAAAAGAGGTAAATTTTCAAATTTGCTGCGGTTTTAACTGCTACTAAAACAGAGGGAATTTTTTTTAAAATTTCAAATTTGTAGCGATTATAACTGCTGCTAAAATAGAGGGAAATTTTTTTAAATTTGCAGTAGTTTTAACCGCTGCTAAAACAGGGGAAATTTTTAAAAAATTTCTAATTTGCAGCGGTTAATAACCGCAACTAATATTATTAATTATTAATTCATTTTATTAAAAATTAATAATAATTATTCAAAAATTAAATTTAAGTAAAGTGAATCAAATTTTAAAACAAATCATTTAATTTCAGAATTAAAATGTATTTAACTTTAATTTGTAAAATTATTTGTTATTTAAATATTTATTTTATTTAAAATTAAGTATAAATTATACTATTAATGGAATTTAAAATCTCAATTAAATAAAGTTCAATAATAAAACAAAATTTAAAATGTATAAAAAATACAAGAAAAAGAATACAAAACATCAACTGTCCGATGGGAGTGGTGGAAGTATTAGGGGTGGGAGGCCATGGCTGGCAGCGGAGGTAGCTCAGGTGGATCAGAGCTAGGAAAGGCAGCCTGGAATGCCATCTGTATCATAACATTCGTAGCCTGCCTCCACATCTCCATCTGCAATCGCATCTTAGACCGCACTTGGGTCTCTACCTCATGCACCAGTGACTCGAAATGATGCTCCAACTGCACCTTCTGCTACTGCATCTGCTCTTGCTGCTACTGCAACTGCGCCTGCAAGTCATCTTTATCCGCCTCTGGTGCGCTGTGACACCGAGGTCCAGATGTAGTCGCCTGGGACGTAGCAACAGAGGAGGAAGTCCCAGCCGCATATCCTTAACCCCCCATATAATAGTTCGGGTTGCCCTAAACCCGAACCCTGGGAGTCAGCCGGGGTGCCTGTCATGGCCTTCCATGGCCACCCTCAGTGAGGTAATGGGGTCTACAGCTGACCCTGAGACTCCTTCAGCTCAACGTCTGTATGCTAAATATGACTCTGTACTCAAAAAATAATTTAACAATTAATTATGAAAATTTCTAAATATTTATCAAAATTTCAAAATAAATTAATCCAAAAATTAATTACACAATTTATATATTTATCAAAATTACAAAATAATTACAATTCATTATGAAATAACTAATTATTTAAAAAATTACTAATTTTAAAAATTAATTATAAAATTACTAAATAATTATAAAAAACTAAAGATTTAGAATTTAATTATAAATTTAAAAATACTTACATTGATCTCCTCGGTCTCCTGTATCAGGGGAGATCCATCTGTGTATCTGTGGGTGGCCACAAATATCTTCCCATAGGTCGCCCTCCGTCCCTCCCTCTGTGCCGCCTCATCCAACTCTGTGTACGCCACGGAGAACAGCTTCAATCTTGCCGTATGGTGGATCTTCTGCTGAGACCGGCTCCGCACAACCCTCCTTAACACGGCTTGCTGGTCCGGTGACCTCTTGAACTAAACAAATCTTTCCCAGTCTACCTCATCGACCGTGTCTGGCACGTCCGCCTCCAGCTCCTGGATGGTACTCATCCCGTCCCCCCTCCTTCTGGTGGTACAGGCGACTCTACCTATTCTTCCACCCTTCCCCCATCTTCGAGATAACGAAGTCTTTGTGCGCATCTCGTACAACAAATTTGCCCTGCAACAGATTTGAAAATAAAAGTTAGTAAAGTATTTATTAATAAAAAATAATTACAACACTTTAAATAATTTAAAATTTACCTTCACTTTCTCCCATATAGCGTTCTTCAGTCTCTACTGGATCATCTTCCAGGTCTCAGCGCTGATGTCGAACTGTAGGAAGTTCCCGCCCTGCTCAGTTAGGTAGCGGTTGAAGAGCTGACCGCCTTTCCCCCGCGGTTGCCGGGTGATGTCGTCCCACTGCACGAAGACTCTCTGCCCACTAGGGAGTTGGTGTACATCCCTCAGTGTGAGCTTCTTCGTAACCGTCACCCCTGTCGGATCTAAAAATTGAATTCATACAATTATTTTATAAAATAATTATTTATTAATAAAAAATAAAATAAATCATTTTAATTAAATAATGTATTAAATGTTTACTTACCCTGATTGTCCACCTCAAACCCAGTGGATCGACTAGCAGAAGGACGCCTGAATCCTTGATCCCTTTCGATGTCTTGATTCTGAAACATCTCGGCCTCTTGGACTGAGATGTTGATATCGCCGACGTTGAAGTCGTCGACGCTCAACATCACGTCCCCCTCCTCCTGAATATCTCCACCCTTTGGAATAATAGGCTCCTTCCCAGGCCTCTGACTACGATCCTGATCAGCCATCTAAAAATATTAATTAAAAAAATAATTACAATAAAATATTAAAATAAATAAATAAAAAAATTAAAACTAACCTTTACAAAAAAAGATGAATATCTAAAAAATTTAGGAAAAATCATATATTAGCTCTCTGATGTGATGTTTTGAAAAAACGAAAGTGAAGAAGTGAAGGGAAGGAGGGTTTATATAGGCGTACATTTAGCAGCGTTTTTAGACAAACCGCTGTAAATTAGTAGCGGTTCTGATCAAAACCGCTGCAAACTTAGCGAATCTTCTGGGAAATGGCGCTATTTAGTAGCCGTTTGCCGGAGTTACTGCTAATTGAGAGACTCTTCATTTTTGTAGCGGTTATTTTTTCAAAAACCACTACAAAATGCGATGCAAATCAGTAGCGATTTTTAAAACCGCTACCATAATCGCTACTACTAACGACCTTTCGTTTTGACAACGGTTGGCCTTTATTAAAACCGTTGCAAATTCGTAAAATAACCGCTACAAAAGTTTGCTTTGTGTCCTAGATTGTCGTTGCAAATTCATAGCGTTTTGATCTTAAACCGCTACAAAGTTCATGATTTAGTAACGGTTTTATTAACCGCTGCTGAATACCATTTTTTAGTAGTGATAATAATCGATATATTTTTATAACCAGTTTTATATGGTTAGATTTATTTATTGGATATTTGAGATATTTTAGAAATTGATTTTTGTATAAAGTTTTTAATATTTAGAATATGTTGATCGATTAAAAAATTGAGTTAAATATTTTATTAAAGGTTAATGGGGGTAATAGTGAATTTTAACTACTTAAATAGTTTATTTGGATATTTGAAAGAAATTAAGATATTTGAAAATTTTTGTAAATATTTGGGGTTTTTAAGAAAATAAAATATATCAGAAATTTTTAAGAAAATAAACTAATGTGTGGTAATATTTAATTGTGTAGACTAAATTGTAGAAATTGTTGGTGTTGGGCATGAACCTATTATTATAATAATATTTCCTTTTGGTGAAAGGTAACTACTCTCTTCTTATTGTGCATACTTGTAACATGTTTGTGAGTGTTGCAATTATATTTATATATATTTTTATTGATTGTGTAAACTATGAAATTTGGTTTGTTGATAAAATTGTCTTGTGGGATATAATTTTTATAAGAAAATGACTTGTAATATATTGCTTTTGATTTGTGAGATTGGAAAATGTTATAGATAATTTGCAAGTTGATTATGATATGTGATAATCATTATGTTATATTATCGAATTGATATGAGAGGGAGCTAGTGGATGTTGATTTGATGGGAGATTCTTTAAAGAGGAAATAAGGGGGTGAACTTTTTTGTATAGAAAAGGCAAATAAGGTAGTGGACTACCAGGTGTACACTAGTTAGTCATGTGGCCTATTTGTGTTATGGAGTGTTCCAATTTCTAAATTAACCTTATTAAGTGATCTATAGGGTAACCAACCTATTTAATGTGACACCTCCTATTTCCCCCTATATGCTCATATTAGATCACTTTTGAACCACCTAGGGCCTTGGATAACTCAAATTGGCCTTTTATAGTGAACCTGAAAATTCAAAAATGTTGTTACTGCTCATTGGCCCATTTTTCAGATTTCTGGCCAAACTTTGAAAATTCATAATTAATTCTAAAAAAATTGAAATGGAGTGTTCCAATTTCTAAATTAACCTTATTAAGTGATTTATAGGGAAAAAATACTCATTGGTTCTAATCATTGCTAATTTGAATCAGTTTATTCCGTAAAAATTGTAGTTCAAATGGCAAGTTCCAGTTTTTCCAGATTTTCTTCCTTAACTTTGGAAAATCATATTTGTTAAAGTACATATCCAAATTTCACAAACTTTATATAATTTTAAATATTAGGATGTGTGGTATTTAACTAGAAAATTTCACCTCAATCGAAGCTCGTTTGATATTTTTCATCACCAATTGAAACAGATCAGTTTTCAGGGCCTTTGGAACCCATTTGCTTTGAAAACTAACTTTTTCTTAAAAATCAGCAAAACCTCTTTGGGTTATAAACCAACCCTTTATCATGCATGATTACTTCCTTATCATTCTTTAGCCTTTCTAGCCCCAAATCCATGCATTCATCATCACATATCCACATACTACTTCAAATAGAGGTTTAGGATTACACAACAACAACCCTTGTAAAATAAGGTGCCAACAATCAACATATCACACAAAAGTCCCTCAAGCAAGAATATTATCTTCAACCATTAGTAACTTTATCCTTACCCTTTCTTGAGCTTCCACCTACATTGGTTAGTTGGGGAATAATGATATTTATGCAAATCCCAATAGCAAAACTAACTAACAAAACTTGTGAATGTGCATGTAATGCTTTTCAAAAATGTGTGTATGATCAAGGTACATGTGACATGTTCAAAGATTGCATTAACATGCATATGGCCATAGCAATCCAAGTCACATACCATAATCATACATCATAAAACAATGCACCATCACACAAGTTCATAAAATAGTTTTGAAGAGTTAGTAGTCTTGCTACCTTGTCTCTTTAATTCCCTTGCAACTTGAGTCCTTTTTTCTTACTTTCCCAATGAGTTCTTTGGATTTTTAACTTCCTAAATACCATGCAATAGTAGGCTCATAAATTTCCAGCCACTAACAAGGCAAGAAAAATAACAAAAATGCAATATCACTCATATTGCTCTTTCAAGACCTTTAAAGCTTTGTAACTTGTTCTTTTGATTTCAAAAGCTTCCCAAATCCTTTTCTTACTTTTTACCCTACAAAAATTGCCTTCTAAAGCCATTGGAAGCATTAGAATCATCAAAATCTCACTCCCTCTATTTATTTTGATTTTTCTAAAAAACAGAACAAAGAGGGTTTTTGGGAGTTTTCAAACTTTGTTCATGTAGGCTTGTGTATTCTTGCTTCCAAACCACTTTCCATGCATCATATAGCTCAAACACAACTCTTCCCCAACAAATACCAAAGTGGATGGCACCCCCCTTAACCTTAGGGTTTCAAAAATTTCAATCCACAACCAAACCACATCAATACATACATCAAAATACTCCTTACTACTTAAGGAAGAGCTTGCAACCATTTACTACCTCTAAAACCTTCTCTTTTTCATTTTCATCTCTTGAAACCCTAACTTTTCATCTTCAAAAAGAGGGCTTTACTCAAGAAAATAATCCAAGAGGAAGGTAGTAGAAGTTGCAAGGAGTAGGAAAATGTAAAGATGTGGTTGCTTGGGTGCTTACCTTGAGGTTGTGTGAGCTTTTTTCTTCCTCTTCCTTGGGAGCAAAGTGGTGAAATTTTCAAACCTTGGAGAGGGAGAGAAGTGGCCTGTCTAATGGAGAGGAGAGAAGGAGAAATAGCTTATGTAAAAAGCTTATTGAAAAATGAGTGGTGGAGAATTAATCTTGGGGACCAAGTTTTGGTTTCCATGGTTGTATTTGTGCCACTTGTCAAGCTCTTATTGCTTGGTGAAAAGTAATCTCTAGCTTCTCCTACAAGACTTGGTTGGGCTAACTAGCTCCATTACTATCCAGTCACTTGATCCGGTTACACGTACTTCGGTAAAGTAACTTTATCCGAGTGACTTCCTTTTTACTTTTCTAGAGATTTTCTCTCTCATGTGGCGCCATTCCCTAGACTTCCTTGCTTAGGTGGCGTCATTTCCTCTTCTCAAAATACCCCTGGGTTTTCCTCGTAATTCGTCAGGATTCCTCGATTCCGACAAAACACTGTAAAACGTGCTTCCGGCGGCCAATTTAACTTTAGGGCATGGAAAATTTCTAGAAGTTTCCCTGATACTACAACCCTTTTCCGTTCCTCAAAATTCTTCACGGATTTTCCGTAATTAATTTTCTAAGAAAATCCTTTTTCCTAGGGTTTTTGAGTGCTTTGTCCTTCGAACTAAGGAACTACCTTTACTAGATAATAATTTTATTAAATACTTTCGGACCCATCTAAACTTTTCTCAGTTTGGGTCTCTGGTGTTTGAGGACTCCTGCTACCTCACATGATTACTTCTCAGTCGTCCGGACCTCCAAAATCCCTTAATTACGAAAATGCCATTGCATTATCCTTCTCTTACTTACTTTCTTCATAATTACCAAAATACCACTACCTTTCTACTTTTTCCATAATTACCAAAATGCCATTACTTTTCTTACTCTTTCTTAATTCCAACTTTACCCTTGGTTAACTTTGGCATTTTGGTCAACTTTGACTTTTTAGTTAACTTTTGACCAAATTACCAAAATTTCCTTGCTATTTGATGACATTTTGTGCCCTTGGACTTTTAATCAAAATGACCATTTTACTCTTGTCATTCGTGTCAAATGATCATTTTGCCCTTTGATCATTTTTACTTAGAATTCTCAAGACTAGGGATTTAGTCTATCATCATCTTTCTTATCTATAGGCATTTTCCTTTCTATTTTTCTTATCTATGGGCCTTAAATCATCTTGTAATTTATCGGTTTAACCTTTATTTCCGTTCATAAAATTTGGGATATTACATTTAACATGCCTTATTTATTTTTTAAAAAGAATTTTATTAAAAAATTTAAAGTAAATTTTTAAAATGTTAAATCTTCATGAACCACATAACAAATAATTATATAAATCTATTTCAATATTTCAATTTTATCATTTATGTATCGAAAATAAATAATTTTTAAAAATTCTTAAGATTAAAATACATAAAATTTATTAAAGATATTATAATTGCAAAATAATATATGAAAGTTTATTTCAAAGATGTTTTCTTGGAGTCCATTAACCTCATATTAATTACTTTTGTGAATATTTATATGTTTACTAAAATTTTTATAATATATATTATATATTAAAAAATTTAAGAAAAAATACCCACCAACCCCATGATAGGCTCGAATTGGAGTTTTCCCACCCCATCTAAATGCTGACTACGCAGACTCACATAGTTTAATCCATGGGTTGTGACACTCTTAACCTATGGGTTAATCCGTTTTTCCAACTATAATACCAATTTCATTCTCTTTTCCAGAAATCGAAGAATCAAGAAAAGCTTTTGCACACAAAATGATTAATTTTACTTTTTCTCCCATCAGTCTTATGTTTTTGGCCGTTAACTTGTACATCATGTCTCTTTTGACGTTTTCAGCTCTTTGGCCAAAATTTTCAAGACAAAAAATGACTAAAAATAAAAGCACAAACATAGGGTTGTGCATATATTAGATTAGTCAAAATTTATATTCAACATGGGTATGATCTGACATAGATCATCGGAAAGAAGCTTGGAAATTAATGAAACGCCTGGAAGCGTGAGTTATTGAATTTTGAAACATCTCTATGCAACGATAATATATTTCTTGGCCAACTTATTTTTCTCCAAATTCTACCACCATTTATCAATAATTCGGATATGTTTCTGACTTTCTTGGCTAACCAAAATTGGATCTCGGTTTTGACTTTTGGGTTTCTTGTAAAATATTGCATGCCTATCTATATAATTTTTAATAGAAAAATATGTATTTTTAACATTTTTTGTAGGACCAGGATTGTATAATAATAACATGATTATGTCCAAAATTTGAACCATCTAGTCTAAATTTGAACAGTTCAGATTTTTTTGAAAAAATTATTTTAATGGGTAAATTAATTTTTCCTTATATATGCACCACTCATCCTAATCTCGTTGTCTTTAATTTCCGCAATCAGTTTCTGAAAATCCTTCGAAATTGTTCGGTATTTTTTTTATCAAGTTAGGCATTTTTTTATAGGAATAAACTGTTTGGTATTTAATTATATAGTGAAACACTGAGATATAACAAAAACTTTTATGTATCATAAAAAATAATGTGTCTTTCTTGATACAGGAAAGAATGCGCGCGGCTGTGTGTTAATAATTTAGATAATAAAAATTTTAAACAACATAAAGTAAGGCACATACACATATTATAAATAATTTCTTTCAAAGTAAAATAACATCTAACGTCTTGATGTTATTTTCCATTACAACTCAGTCCTCTAATTTTATTTATGACACATTCAGTACCCTGATATTATTTTCTTTATGCATCGAGCACCTCTTGATATTATTTATTAGTTACATTTAGCATTCTAATATTATTCTTGGTCTAGGGTGCTTATTGCACTATACATAATATTAGAGTTATCGAAGCACCGGAAAAAAAAATACTATTAGAACATTGATGTATAATAAATAAGATTAGTATACTATATTTATTTAGAAAGTGTTGTTACCCTTTCTTTTATCCAACTATGAAAAGAAACGGTTAATTAAAACTGAGTTGATTTGTGAAAGAAAGTGTTTCTATTTTTCATTGGAACACGTGATACGTTTAAGTTTTAAATGGTTTAAAAATAGAAACAATCTTTTAAAATATTCAAATTGAGCAACTTCCTTGAATTAATTCAAACATTTATTTCTTTTTTAATATGGAATTCACTTGTGTCTATTTTTGTACTATTCAAAATTTAATTATGTTAGAAGAAGTAAAAAATTTATATGTACCATTCAAAAATTAATTATGTTCGACGAAGTAAAAAATTTATTGCTAAAATTACATCTTAACATATAAATAAGCATTTCTGGGTTCTCCAGACCACTTTTGATTTTTTTTTCTACCTCTTGAAAAATATATACTTGCCTCAGTAATCATCATGATGTATGATCTTAAACATGTGAAAGCAAGCTAAGTAAAAGAAAATGATGAAATAAGGGAAAAAAATAACAGTTTTTATTTCAATGATATATACATACCGTTTATGTTAATTTTAACGTTTTCTTAATTAATAACCAAATAATTTAAAACTTTGCTGAAAAAACAAATGATTAATTCATCAAAGTTCAAGTAATGTGAACGGTTTTTCCAAGATAGTTACGAATGAATAAATTAATCCGATCTTAGTTTAGACATGTAAAGCTCAGGTTTATTTTCCTCATAAAATTAATTTTCAAATGACTTGACTAGTGTCAAACATATATAGGGTGTGTTTGGGAAAGCTTCTCAACACCCCAAAAGCACGTTCAACAGTGTTTTTCCATAAAACGAGATAATACCCTTCACACATTTACCTCATAAATGGTAAAAGTATTTATTTATCGCTTTACCAAACGGAATTTATCTCCAAAGATCAAACTATTACCCGTTTGGTTCAAAGAAATGATGGGAAAGGAATAGAAGGGAATGTAAAATTTTTTGACATGGTATCATTAGATGGAAAATGATTTGATAGAAAAAATTTTGTTTGATGGTGTTAAAATGGTGGTAAAGTAAGTATGAAAATTATATCAAATGACCATCTTATCATGTATAATTTTATATTTTTTGACATGGGTACATTATATGTCTGGCATTTTAGATGTACATATATCTTTTATAATTTCCTTCACCTAATGAAAATTGCCTTCTCATCATTTTTTGTGGGAAGAAATCTTCCCATAGACGAAGGAAACATGTCTAAGTGACAACTAAATGGTTGAAAGCAGTGAAAAATCTGGAATTCCCTTTTCCATTCCCCAATTTTCCATGAACCAAACCCGCCCTGACACATCATCCTATGAATTTTCAAAACAACGAAAACCGAACTCATACGTCTCTTCCATTTCTAATCCCTTCAAATATAAAAACACAATTGCCGCCACCATTAATAATCCTCAGGGCAAAACCTTCAAACAAAACTTCTCAAACCTCCAACCATGGCGATCATCAAAACCAGTCCCATCTTCTCCTTCCTACTCATAACCCTCTTCTTCGCCTCCACCAGAGCAGCCATATTCACCATCTCAAACAACTGCTCCTACACCGTGTGGGCGGCTGCCCTCCCCGGCGGAGGCAGAAGGCTCAACTCCGGCGAAAGCTGGGCCCTTGACATAGCCGCCGGAACCTCCCAGGCTCGCATCTGGCCACGAACCAACTGCAGCTTCGACGGATCAGGACGAGGTCGGTGCCT
>JANTPZ010150919.1:0-10357 GCA_025593235.1 Vachellia pachyceras | reverse complement strand
GTCCTCGAGTGCAACCAAACCGGTACACCTCCAAACACACTGGCCGAATTCTCGTTGAACCAATACAATAACATGGATTTCTTCGATATCTCTTTGGTGGATGGGTTCAACTTGCCGTTGGAGATCAGGCCGAACGTTACTATCTGCAACAACACGATCCGGTGCACCGGAAACATCACCGAGCACTGCCCCGGGGAGTTGACGGCCGCCGGAGGGTGTCAGAATCCATGCACAGTGTTTAGGACAGATCGGTATTGTTGTGCTTCAGCCTCAAGGAACTGTACGGCCACTACGTATTCAAGGTTCTTCAAGGAAAGGTGCCCTGATGCTTATAGTTACCCCATGGATGATCCAACAAGCACCTTCATTTGCCCAGGAGGAACCAGCTATAGCGTTGTGTTTTGCCCTTGAACATCCTTTATTTAATTTCTTCAGATTTCATACATATATATATTTAAAAATTTATGTTAAATGGTTTTAAAAATCAGTTATATTGTGAATAATTAAAATTACTGTCAAATTTAATAATGTTAAGAAATGATGATGATTTTGAATAACCTTTTCAATTCTCAATAATACTTTTATCATGAAATTTGACAGTAGTTTTAGTATTGAAAAATAATTCCGTATTATTTAGTCTTTATATATATGCATTACATTTTATATTTTTTTTCACTATGTTGTGATTAGTACATAAATTCTTATGATTTATGTATCCGGAATATACTAATAAAGGGCAATGTTGCAAGCACATCTAGAATGTGATATTGATATCTTTTGTATTGATTGAGATTAGTATAATATAATAATAAATGAGATTATTATAATAAATTGATTACATATACACCTGCATGAAGTACAGAGCATTTGTCAACGATCTATATCATGTTTAAGTTGAAATTTATATCTTTGACTAACTCTCTTTTCTTAGGAGTGTTGCATTAGAAAAATATGCTTTCATTACCTTATCTTTTAGTTTAGTATTAATTTCATACGAATGCCAATAATTTATTTTAATTAATGAGGGTAGAATTAGCAGACGCAATCACATTTGATTGTGATTGGGATCAATACTTATAAGATATTTGAATAGGTCATGAATTTTGAATAACTCTTTATTTGCGTAAAACATTAATTAATACTACTTCCAACCTTAATATAAGATCTAGATACTACAATTAGATAAATTAGTTATATGTGATAAATATGAGTTGATTTTCTTAAAATACCATTTTCATCGTGACAAACCTTGGATGTAATCCTTTAATACATACAATTAATATGATACTTTGAAAGAGAACATTATACTTGTGAGAAACAGAACAAACATTACCAGAAAAATGTTATTTAGCGACAGAAAATCCATCACTAAATGTTTATTTTCCATCAGAAAATTTTCATTTAGCGACGGAAAATATTAGCGACACTCGTTTTAGCGACGGAAAATAGTCATTTAGTGACGGATGGCATTTTTCTGGTAGTGAAAGTAGGATGCTATATTTTGAATCAAATCAAATCTTAAGGTAAGAAAAAATCAAATCAAATCCTAAATAAATTTTTATATTAAGGACTTAAAGCTAGCAGTTGCTTCTTGGGGTAGATAAAAAATATGTATCCACATAGATGGTGTGGCTAGAATAAAATACAAATTGATTCAACCAAATATTTGATCCAACGGTAACTTGTGTAGTTGTGTGGCTGACTTTTCCTTATCAAACTAGCTCAAGAAAGTTATAATATGTTAAATTGGTTAATAACTCAATAAATAATATGATATTAACTTGTAAAAAATAACATATCAACATGGCTTGGGTCAATGGTTAGTCTTTGCTATTTGGCCAAGAACTAGAAAGTTTCATGTGAAAGTGTAAAATATAATCGTCCCGAATGGCTATTTTACAAAATATATTATTTTGTTATTTTAAAATTCCATATATTTTTCATGAACTAAAAACTAATTAATGAAAATTTCATTATCCTAATATTAATTAATATCTTTTTGAAACAAGTATATTATAATAAGCTTAAGTAAATATGTGAATTTCATAATAAATATTGAGTAAATGATATTTTTTGTCCAAAGATTTCATTTTTATTTTATCCAATTTTTCTTATCTCATCGAGTAATATGATATTATACATTATCAAAGCATAGAGTAATACAAGTTAGGTAATTTATAGTGTCACGCCAAACATTTACACAACAACAACAACAACCTAATTTCACTATTAGAGGTCGGCTATATGAATAACATAAAGTCATGATACTATATCAAAAATAAGATCTTTGGATAACTTATTAATAAAATAATCATTCTACAACTTTATTTCAAACTTTCTTTACCTCGGGATGATTCTGTACTACTTGATTAACCCTCCTTATACGTGCATTCATTGGCTTTCTTTGGATATATCAGAGAACCACCGGAGCACATTCCCACAGCAGCCCATTTTCTCAGTATCTCTCGCAAGTTCTTCTGAACCATTGATGTCATTAAATCGTGGCCGTCCATTATGCTATCTTTAAAACACACTAAGGACCCCCCCCAAATGTGTTGACACCCTACATAAAATAGAGCTTTTCTTCTGAACTCCAACAACTTATTCATGTTAATAAATGATCATTGACTGATTCTTCCTGTAAGAATCAGATTTTCCACCTCAGAGATGCCACAATCAAAGTTTGATCAGAACTAATGCATTTACAAAGCTTCCAATGGCCCTATGGAATAAAAAACAAACAAACTATCAACAAGTAGTGGAAAATATAAATTACAGGAAAGAGTGCTAAATCAGAATCCAAGGCTTTTTTTTTTCATTTTTCTGATTGTCTAATATAAACTGTTTAATTTAACATATGTACCCTTTAATCTATCTATCATATCTCCCTGTTAGTTACACACTATTTACTACTAACAGCCCGTTTGGTTCGGTGCAAATTGAGCGATGGAATAGGAAAATCTACATTTTCCAGTGGCGGCATCCGTTTGGTTTGACGTTTGAATTGGAAAATGGGTTCCCGCGGGAACCCATTTTCATGCGTACGTGGGAACCTCGCTTCTCATCTAAAATGGTGGGAAGCCAAATTCAAAGGCTGAAAATTTATGCGTAAATACGGATTTGCCCCTGCTAATACATTGGAAACGTAAAACAAACTCAGGAGCAGTTCATTCCACTACTGGAGACGGAGAAAAGAGGAATAGAGGTAATGGCGATTTTTCCATCTACAGATACACTCACATAGATATATATATATAATTATTTTATATATAGCTTTGAGCACCTTCACTGGAGAAAGGAGCAAGCAAACGTGGTCGGAGAACGGAACAAACAAATATCGCCGGAGAAGATGAGCACGTCACCGAAGAAGAAGAGCACCTTCACCCATTCGAATGGGGTGAAGATATATCACCTCATCCTCAACCCATTCGAATGGGGTGAGGATGAGGTGAAAATATTTCACTATGAAGAGTGTCATTCGAATGGGAAAAAGGCTCATTCGAATGAGAGGTTTAAAAATTTCAATATGCATTCAAATGTGTTGAAGATATGATGAAGATGAAGGGTGTCATTCGAATGAGTCAAAGGCTCATTCGAATGATACCCTTCCAAATTCCACTATGAAGCTGAAAACGAAGGGTGTCATTCGAATGAGAAAAAGGCTCATTCGAATGAGAAGTTTAAAAATTTCAATATGCATTCGAATGTGTTGAAGATATGGTGAAGATGAAGGGTGTCATTCGAATGAGCCTTGGCACCCTTCCAAATTCCACTATGAAGCTGAAAATGAAGGGTGTCATTCGAATGAGAAAAATGCTAATTCGAATGAGAGGTTTAAAAATTTCAATATGCATTCGAATGTATTGAAGATATGGTGAAGATAACACCCTTCCAAATTTCACTATGAAGCTGAAAATGAAGGGTGTCATTCGAATGATTAGAAAAATAGAATAGAATCATTAGCAAAAAAGCTATGGGTAATAATTTGAATAAATTTTGATTTCTGTCTCTCAAATTTCAAACACATAATTTTGGTTCCTATAACTTCATATGAATTTGCATATTCAATAGCGATAATTATCATAGTTAGCATAGAGAACAAAAATAAAATTTGTTAAAAATATAGGGAGTAAAACCAAAATTTTTTAGTCCATGCACTAAATGGATTTCAGTTAGTGTCCTTATACTAAATCTTTTAGTCCCTACACTAAACTTTTAATGGATTTTAGTTAGTGTCCTTATATTAAATGGTATTAATTAATACTATTAAACATCTAAATCGTTATAAGACTATATGGATTAAAACCATATATTTAAAGACTGAGCGACTAAAACTGAAATTCATGTAAATTATGGGGATTAAAAATTATATTAATCTTTCATAAGCCTAGCTATCTTTTATAAAACTAGTGCATCCTTAAGACTTTCCACTCACAGATATCTTTTCTTATTTAACTTTTCCATGAAACAATCAATGCTACTGCACCTGACTTCAAAATGCCCATTGGTTTTTTGATTTTCTGCTGGAAATATACAGTGTTTAGACCCACTTCATATTAAATACTTGAACCCCAGTTGCAATTTTTTATGCTAATTTAGCTATGAAGCTTATTTTTAATTTGTCGAAAAGTTCCAATGAGATCAATTAGGATATGCTTATAACGAATATATGCAATAATATATACCATGAGCAATGCATATTTATAATATTATTCAAACCAATTTATCTTATTAATTCAACAAAAGGGAGAAAAAACTTATTAATAATTATGGAGTCTCGATAACTCAAATTAATGAACTCACTTGATTTTGCAACACTTCCATGCAGCCATACCCTACCTCAACTCTTTTAATCCTTTGTATTTGCTAAAATATTTGCATTTTTTGTTCAAATTTTTACATCAGTCTTCTAGTAACTATGTTAATTACTCAGGTAGGAACGTTTTTGCAGCAGCGACATGTGAATGCTAAGATTGTAGAGTTTATGTTTTGTGACAGGTATTTTCCACCTCAGTTTTTTTTTTGTTTTGATCTCTCATCATTCCACCTTAGTTTTTTTTAAAAAAATTGACCTCTCATTACATAAAATATTATGGGAATAATTAAAATGTGTGTGTGTGTGTTGTCAAGCATTGAAGTGAATGTCTCTTCCTGATATATGCATGTTATGTCTTTCTTGTGTTATAGTATATTTTTCTTATGTTATGTCTTTCGTGTGTCGTAGCCGCTAGCTCGAGATCGACCTCTCGCTTCGAGTTTAGGACTTGCAAAAAAAACATAGGATTTTCCAATTTGAAGATAATGAAATCTGGAAGGACAAAAGCCTCAGTTATACGACGTAATAGTTCAGTCTGCATCGCTAACAACCCCTCTTATATGTATATTAGTATTCTCGATGTTTTTCTGCTTTTTGCTCTTCACTTGTTATCTCTCCTTGCAATTTCTAAGCAAATGTAGTTACAGTAAGACATAATAGTTCGCTTTTAATTTTTGCTTCCGATTCGTTTGTACTGAACCCTATGAATCTACCCAAATTCTGATGAATTGCTTCCCAGGCTGACGCGTGGTGGATGCCAATCTATTTCCATTGACATTAGAAAATAAACCTTGTGAACATGCAGCTAACTGAACTTCAAATCCGATCCTCGTTATTTCATGGACTTCTAGAGTTTTGGCGCTAGCCTTTCTTAGCTTATTTTTTTCTATTCTTAAACTTCTATTCCTTAGCCATGGATATTTGATATTGATATCACTAATTCCCATTTAGGTTCTTCTTCTAAGTGATTAGTCATTTTAGCTTCAACCGGCTACAACTGACACTAAGGATGTTACTGCAATAGCAGAACAGCTGTTACAAATGCTCTACTGCTTTATGGTTATGGCATAGTACAGCTATCCTTTTAATCCTTTGGTTCCAAAATTTAACTTTTATTTATTGATATAGCAGGGCTACATGCTAATCTTCTATAGCCTTCTCATTAAATTTTGAAACTTGAAAGGAATTTTAATTTTTAAATTCACATTTTGATTCAAGGATCTTTGTATTTTTGGTTAGGCGCTTAGTATATAAATTTTCAAGGATCAAACTTGCTTATGCGGTTATTATTATGCTCTTCACGTTAGCGATATGGAAAGGTGATACTTAGTCAAGGAAGTACATGGTTACTTCAAGGATCTACTATTGCTACCTATGGTTTTTCCGAGACCAACGCTATTAATTCTGTATCCTTCTCGGTTTGGATTCAAGTGTTTGGTCACCCATTGGACTACTTTAGTGAGATTGGACATGCATGATTGATTTGATTCTACACCATTTCCTTCGGTCCTCATAGCCCCACTCTTACCTTAGTACTAAGAAACGATAACAACCAGATTTGCCTAGTTGGAGAGATTGAATAATTAAATTTGTGATATGACTGTTCGTCCAGCTAAGTGACTCCCACTAATATATTTAACTTAAAATCACTACAAAAAATTGAGTCATTATTAAAAGTGCAAAAAGTCGCCGATAAAGACTTTCAAACTGACGGTGACAAAATAAGTTGAGACAAAAGTTAAGATACCGATCGGCAATACATCAACGATCCTCTTAGCACTAAGAAACCAAGACAACCGGATTTTCCCAGTTGAAGAGATCAAATAAGAAAATTTGTGATACGATTGTTCATCTAGCTAAGTGACCCCCACTAGTATGTTCAATTTAATGGCGTACAGAATCATTAGCAAAAAAACCTATGAGTAATAGCCGGACACCATCTAGCTAGCCACATGTATCCCTTTTATTAGCCACTGGCTTCATTATACTCAATCAACTGTGACAAAAAATGACCGACCAGGATGATAAGATAGGGGGTAGAGGATCCCCTTTTCTTAGGTCATGTTGAGGATAAACCTTGGACACTCCTCTTCCTGTCAACAATACAGAGACAGCAACATGGTTGATACGCCAAAATATTCATTGTACCTGTTTATCACATGACCCTAACTTTAGCACCACTGTGCTAAAAAAAATAAAAATCCTATTTTGCTATATTATATGCTTTATTCATGTCTATTTTCATTGCAACCTTACCACATCTAGACCTCTTCATCTTCAGATGATGTAATGCTTCATGAACAATGACTATATTGTACTTGTTTGGCGGAGCGTTTAGAAAAGCCAAACGCATGTTCAACAGTGTTTTTCTGCAAAATGAGATAATCTTCTTCACATATTTATCTCGGCTTGTGTAAAAGTACTTCTCTACTGCGTTCCTAAACGGGTACATTATCATGTATGAGTCTTCCAAGAATATGTGATATTAATTAGCTAAGTTGGTTAATATCACTAATTGAATAGACTATATAAATATAGAGCCTTAGTATTGTGATTAATATGAGATGATATAGAGTCCTCACCAATGTAAAGAGAGAGGATAACATGAATCTCTTTCTAGAGAAAGATTAACATGGATCTTCTTTAAGAAGTTTCTAAGAGTTTATAATCAAATAATCACCCTTAGAATGGTAGATCAATCTCTTGTAAACAATATTTTATAATCAATGAACTCATTCTTGATTTGCTTAACATGATATCACAGTAGGGTTATCTTTTAGGCCTAAAATGCAAGCCCACCGTTACTTTTCTTTTTTGTTTACCGGCACATCCTTTTCTGAGCGGCGTCGTTTCGGCTTCTTGGTCTTCTTCTCTGGCAACTCGGGGACAGAAACAGGGTCTTGGGCGGCTCTCTTAGCAGAGGACGAGTGACCTTAACGGACGGCGTCGTAGCAGAATTCCTCAATCAAGATCAAGGTTTTTGAGTAATTTTCATTGGGAACCTTCTCCTTACGCATTTTCTTGTATTGTTCTTAAAGTTTCTTAAAGAATCTTGAATCTTTCTGGACGCCGATGCTGAGGCAGAGGATCGGAATCAACAGTAGAATGCTGAGGCTGTTTCAAAGAGAATTTTCGGAGCAGTGCCGGCGCTTCAGGTTCTACCATGATTCTACCTTGAGAGGGTTGTTCATCACTACGACAACCCACGGAATGTTGGATCCTTCCAAAAGAATGACCCCACCGTCGGTACGGGCCTGGTTGGGGCACCTGCATATGGTGATGTTATGAAACTTTAGATTAAGGTTGATGAAAAGACGGGAAAGACTGTTGATGCTTACTTCAAGACGTTTGGCTGTGGTTCGGCTATTGCATCTACGTCTGTGGCTACTGAATGAATGAAAGGAAGTGATTTTAATTTCGTTGCGCTTGTGATTGTTCTTCATGATAGGTCTGAACTTGATTTTACTTGGTCAAATTTCTTGCTAGAAATCAGTAGCGCTGAAGCAAGAGTCCAGTATTCGTCAAAAAGCCATAACCAGCGACAGAGATGAGGTGAAGAATGCAATCTTGATGCCGAGTTAAAAAAATGGATCCGACACAGTAGATTCGAGGTGGTGCAAGACCCAATCATATTTCGAAATTCGAGGGGGACCACTTGTCATCAGCTTCTCTTTTTAAGTTTGCCCATACAACTTGGATAGCCAAATTACTTACTTAATTGCTTTAGGTTACGACAGCCAAAGCATCAGGGTCTTCTGGTTTTTCATCATCATCCTCAACCGGTTCAACTCTGTAGCCTTGTTGATATATTTTGGGACTATCCAGCCCATCACTTGTATGGTCAATACTTGTAGCTAATTCTTAGGTGCCCATTTCTATAATCATCAAACTAAACCATAGAAGCTTCGCCTAAATGTTTCTAATTTGGCTCGATTCTACCATTCTAGTTTCCTAAACCCACCTAGCTACCTCCTGGGAGCTTCCTTCCCTCATAACTTCACCGTGTATGTATTTTGCCTGTTTTTATATCTCCCTTCCACTGTCGTTTAATTTGTTAAAGCGGTGGAGAAGTACTTTTACCATTTACGAGGTAAATGTGTGAAGGAGATTATCTCGTTTTGCGGAAAAACACTGTTGAACATGCTTTTGGGGTGTTGAGAAGCTTTCCCAAACACCCCATTAACATTGTCGAGCGACCAATGGTTTTCCTCACCGGTGAGCTACCTTGGTTCCTTAATAGAGGGGTACACATGTTTGAATCAAATCTTCCCAATCCCTCCGTACCATTAGCATCCTTCTTTCTCGTAGTTTTGTCCTTTGTGCCCTAGTTTTCCACGTATGAAACAAAAATTTGTCAAGCTTTTCATACTTGAATTGCACCCACACAAGGGGGAGGTCATCTTCTGGTCTTGGCAAATAGAATCCTAGGATAAGAGGTTGACCAACATTCACCTCAACTCTAACACACCCATAGCTTTTCCTTTTCAACTTACCTTCCCCCTGGATCTTCAACCTCTACCACCCTACCGATCTTTCTGCCAACATCTAGTAGTTCTCAGTTACTATCCCCGTTGGAGGAATATTGTGAATATGAGTCCAGAATAAGCAAGTATTAATTCGGACCTCATTGTCATTGATAAAAACCTTTCACGTATGTAAACATAGAATATGTTGCCTCACTAACCACAGGCTTTCATTTAACACTCTATGAGCTTCCTCCTCTGTCATAAAAGAAAATGTAAACATATTAAGTCCTGTATGGTTGACCTCCATTCCCAACCAATACATGTTCACAAATAGAACCGATACCAACCTTCGCAGATGAAACTACACTTCCCACAAGACATTTTGTTTGACATTTACCTATTTTCATTGAAGTCTTATCCCTGGATTAGTCAACCCCATAGCTCAGACTTCACTTTACATAACACAATCACTACTACATAGTATAGTTTTTACTACTGAAATTCGCATCCTTTTTTTTTAAAAAAAAGGAGTAAAAAAGAAGGCGGTGACATTTTTAAAATTTTGAGAACGGAGATGGGCTTTTTGGCGCCCTATGTCAGCGTAGGGCGCCAAAAGGGTGGCAAAATGGCCCCCATTTGGCGCCCTATCCGCGGATAGGGCGCTAGGGCGCCCTATTAATATTCCCCAGACACCACTCCCCCATATTCTGCACACTCAAGGCCGAGAGAGACGCACCCAGCCAAGAAAAAAAAGTTTTTGTGAGTGTTTGCATAGCATCAAGGTGCCACAAGGGTATTCTTCGAATGTGAAAAGGCTTGTTTCATTAGACGATTTGAAGCTCGTGGGATTGAAGTCACACGATTCTCATGTATTGATGCAGCAATTATTACCAGTGGCTATTAGAGGCATTATGAAGGATGACATTCGAGCCACCATCACTAGGCTTTGTGTTTTTTTAATGCTATATGTAGCAAAGAGATAGAAGTTGAAAAGTTGGATGAATTAGAAAATGAAGGTTACATTATTCTCTCCCAACTAGAGATGCATTTTCCCCCAGCATTTTTCGATATAATG
>JANTPZ010150912.1:0-19874 GCA_025593235.1 Vachellia pachyceras | reverse complement strand
CCTTTTTCCATGCCTGGTACAACTCCAGGTTCCTTCTGTGCTGGGTTGAAGTCCCAGCTTCAGGTTCCACCAGAACGGTGGTCAGTGGCTCAAGGGCCTCCTGTTTCTCCAATATTTATTGCACCTTACAGTGCCAGATATCCCAGTTGTCACCATTTAGCTCATCCCCTTTATTCAACTCGGCAATTATGCTTTTCGTTGCCATTTTCTAGTCTGAGGTGACAGGGTATATATCAACAGATATTTTCTCATATAGCTGAGTTTTTAGTGATTATGTAGCACGTCACAGTATACAACGTCTTATACTTATATTATTCTTGACAAGAAGATAATTTGATCACTAGATTTACAATCAGGAGAATACGTTTGTACCTCCCATCACACAAACACTAGTAACTACATTATTTCTTTCAAGAATTTTATAAGTACTTCTTGAATCGCCAACTTTTAGAAGTCTCGTTTTCTAAAAGCTCCCACTTATCAAAAGTGTAACAAGGTGACATACATGTGAATAACAATAGCGATTCCACAACAATTCACATAAACTAAACATGTCACATTTCACAATGCATTTTATCATATCCATACACCAAGTCATGTTCTAAACATATTAACAAAGTATAGAGTGTAAACACATAAATCTAAAGCACAACACGTCTTTAGATATTCGCAATATAATAATCGACTTTTATTTCCTCAGTCTTTTAAAGTATTGGTTATTGTTCAGCATAAGTTTCGTAGTTTTCTTTACTGCATCAACCCACATGGTTGTTAATGTGAATATGCCTGCAGCTCTAACTGCTGCACGATACTTCGTCACAACATTCACATAGAATTCTGCAGTTTCATTATTAGTTATGTTGTTGACATTTTCGCAATGGTGTCAAATTTGATTTCATATTCTTAATTATGGCTGTTCTCATTGTATTATATTCAGCTATTGAAGTAGCCATGGCGGGGGGAAGAGGGTGGTCAACCTTCTTATCACAATCTTAAGGTTTGAATTTCAATGAGAACGAGGACTTAGGATTTGTGTCGGAATAGACCTTTTGAGGTTCCTCTTAACCTCCCCCAAGGTTCTGATTAGAATCCTCTTCGGGGTCTTTTTTCAGGTTCCCCATGAGGATTTTCCACAAGATCCTCCTCAAACGATTTCTTCTTAAAATCCTCTTCGAATTCTTGTTTAGGATCCTTGTTATGAACATGTTCATAAACATATTCAATGTACACTGGTCATTTAAACACTATTTCTGTGCTTTCTAAGATTTATTGTACCATTATTTTTCAAAAAAATGGATTTGAAATTATTACATTGAAAGATTTTCAAAAATCTTTAACTAAGCACTGATTTTCATTAAAAACAGATCCTGAATTGCCTTATAAAATAGGCAAATTGTATATTAAAATGAAGCTCTTGAATTTTGAGATTTTTAGGAACAAACCGTATCTCATTTAGAGCTAAAACGTGCCTGCACTATCCCCTAGAAAAATTCTTGAAAAATTCGAAAACTTGGATAAGCCCACTCTCGGTATTGGCGCGTGACGTCCACGTGCCGCCGTAAACACCTCCTCTTAGGTCACGCGCCGTCTCATCTGTCTCCACGTGCCGTTGGCTGTGCGTTGGTGTGGTCCACATTTCCTGTGGATGTGCCATGTGGCTTCACACGCCACGTGGCCCATTTTTCCCATTTTTTTATTTTTTAATTAATTTTTTATTTTTTTTGCCAGACTGGGCTTCTCTGGCCTAGCCGCTACTCTCTTTTTTTTTGGACCCTTTTTTGTTTCCCGCAGATTGGGCCTCTTTGGCCCAATCTGCCAAATTTTTTTGGGGGAAACAAAAAAGGAATTTTTTTTGAAGTGGATTGGGCCTCTCTGTCCCAATCCGCAAATTCCTTTTTCTTTTTTTTAAGATACAAATTGGGCTTGTCTTCAGCCCAATTCCAACTTCCCCTTTTTTGAATTTTCGTTTTGGGCCTCTCTGGCCCAGACCAAAACAATTTTTTTTTGTTGGATTGGGCTGACCATGGCCCAATCTATTTCCGGGTCGGGTTAACCTACCCGTTTCCGACCCGGTTCGCCACACCTAGCCCCCGCCGCATAATTTTTTTCCGGAATTTTTTAGGACGGTTACTATTCATCCAATGCGTTTTTCAGCCATATCTTCACAGTCCAAGGTTCGTTTTGCGTGTTCTAGGTATCCATTTCTTTGTTTCGACGAGATCTACACAATGGGAGCATCTTTTAAAGCCTAATTCTTTCTCCTTTTCTAAAAAACATGACGGAATTTGTAACTCATTTTTCTTCTGTAACTCCGTCGTCCGGTGTCAACTTTTGGCATTCTTGGTCTCCACGTTTTCGTCTTGAAGAGATCTATACTATGGGCATGTTTTCTAAACCTAAAGACGTCGTATTCTGAGAACCCAGATCTGGATCTTCGAATTTGGGTTTTGTTTTCCCGTTTCGTTTTTCATTTTCATCGTTTCGATTTAGAGGCATATAATTTCAAACCATGCATACACATAAATCACATATATGCTTGAAATCTGAACCAAAAAGCAAAACGGCATGCTATACAGGAAAGCAAGAAATATACATACACATATATTTCAATTAAGCATGCTTGCAGAAATTCATGAACAGTGAGTAATTGCCATAGAACATGTATGATAAGCAAGAGATCGTAGTAATGGATATACTTTAATCATACACTCAGATTTTCATGATTAAACTAGCAATAGTTCATACATGTGCGGAAGAGAAATGCCTCAGGAACCTAATAGCTTTGATACCACTGAAGGATATCGGGCGTACCTGGAGATGCCGAATTACGAATCTGCAGATACCCACACGGAATTCGGATCACAATGGTGGATCCAAACACAAGACACAGCAAAAGCACCGAAGGCAAGAGGAGAGGAGATGAGAGGATTCTCTTCAAGAGAAAGGGAAGAGAGAAGACTTGTTTTCTCTGTGCGGTATGTCTTCTCTCTTTGGGGAACCACTTCCCCATATATATAACTTCCCACAAGAGTCCATGTTTACATATTAGACCTAGCCCATGGATTTGGACCTAATCCATCAAGGGTGGCCCATATTCCAACACTTATCTTTTATAAAAATGGTCAAATATATATATATATAGTAAAGGAGTTATACTACAGTGAAAAGTAATGCAGAGTGGTCCAGGGAATGGGGGTGTTAGTACGTCAGTTTTATATCTAGAGTAAGTGGAAAAAGATTGAAGCAAGGAATTTGTAACTTTTCCAGAGTGCCTTTTACAAGCCTGGGTAAGATGAATAGTATAACTCATTGTTTAAATATAATTTTGTGCGATGTACAAAAAAGAACATATCTAGTTTATGATTTTATTATACTAATTATGAGCCGTATGGTTGCCCCCATCATGGCATGAATCATAATGGGTTCTCCATTCGTTTGGCCTGTTTGGTTGCTTTTACATATATCTTTTTTTTATTAACAAACAATTTTATTTCAACAAGATAAAACCATACATAACACGTGGGCCATAACTATACAAGAATAAAAAAACCTACAAAGAATAAAACCCCAAGCCATAAAAACCTCACAGCCCAGGCGCAATCAGTTGAACTTTAACTATGCAAACATGAAACAGGTATATATCGTACCAATCGATATTAAATTTATCAAAAAGAGATTAATCACTCGTAATATGATGAATTAATATTTGAATTCCGCTAAAAGAGGTGATTTGTCATCCACCAATAGAAAGATACATGTGTATAGAAAAACACGAGATGACATCTAACTTCTTTCCTACCAGCTATATAAGAGTGAAGCATTGCCCATCTCCATAAATGCCTACAAGAACAAGGGCATCCTACAAGATACTGAAGCAGCAGGCACCTTGTACCAAAGCCTTGACGATTGGCAATAAAGCCAAGTGATAACCATGTCGTCTCTCATCCTTATGCAACATTGTTGCTTTTACATATATGTGTGTGTGTGTACATGTGTGCGTATTATGTAATGTTAAATATGAATATTTCAAATATATTTAATCTCCTCACATGAGATAAATATGTATTACTGTTACATATAGGTTTCATCCTCTCTTTGGTGGAGGCATTTCATCCTTGTCTGAGGGCTTTCACTTGCCGTGAGCTGAGCTTCGGCGTCTGTCCCACGTCAAATCCCCAATGATGCTGAAGAGATGACTTCTCACCTTTGATCTAATCCTTTTTCTGATGGTGTTGTCGATGTTGCCACTCCTTTCCACACGTTTGTGTGGAATTTGTGTCTCTACTCTTGTGGTAGCATATAGTAAGTTAAGATGGATAGGACCTTTAGGGTGGTTATTGGAATCCTCATCCCTTTTTTCGTCATCGTGCATAATGGGAAATTCACAATCAGGCCCCAAATAGAAGAATTAATGAATAAATGATCTCAAAGATTCACAAAATTACTATAAGGTTCCAAAAATAGCTGCTGAGGTTATCATTGACAACCTTATCAACCTTCATTAACAACTTTAGCAACTACTCCTGGGACCTTATGGTAATTTTATGAATCTTTGGGATCTTTTGTTCATTAATTCTACTATTTGAGGTTTGATTGTAAATTTCCAAAAATTTATCCAGTTTCTCCGTTGATGCTGCACGATGGTAGTGACAGCAGCAGTGAAGAACTCTTTCTTTGTTTTAGGGTTTTTTTTTACCTGACTTTATTTTAGGGTTATAGTTTTGCATTATAATATTATTTGGCTGGGTTACTATATTCGGAGTTTAGTTCCTTGGATTTGTTATGTTTTGTTTCATTTTTCTATTGAGCTCTGTTTTTGTTAATTATGATCAATGAAGGTTATATTTCTTGGCCAAAAAAAAATTCCGCCTAAACTAGGCCTAATATCTATTTTACTAAAATGCCCCTACAAATTTTCCGTGGACAAGAAAAACCAAGCACTAATTCTCTTCGCATGGACACTTGGTTAAGCGATTTCTCCTTTGTTTGATTTGTTTCCACATATAAAATTAAATGTTTTCCTCTTGCAAACCCAACCAACCATAGACCACCCTTGCTTGCCAAGTTCTAATAATGTGAAATCTGACTAAATTAAATATTCAGCCAAATTTTGAATTTAATTCCTTGTGTATAATATATTTATCTTTCTTAAAAAAATTTATCTTATAAATTACAATTATTTAAATTTTGAAGCAACTGTAATATATACACATATATATATATATATAATTACCGCATGATATAAAAAAGGAACCTACCAAAGGAAATTATACAAAAGGCAAATAAATGAAGGCAATGGGCTTGTTTGAAACAACATTTCCAGAAACCAAACGTACGTTTAACAGTATTTTTCTGTAAAATTAGATAATATTCTCCACATATTTATCTTGACTTGCATAAAAGTACTTCTTTACCGCTTTCCCAAACGGGCATAATGTATGTTATTAGAAAAAAATTGTTTTGCTTTATTATTTTAAGAGTAATATTATCTTTATACTTTAATTTATATTTAAGCAAATAATATAAATAAACTACATTCCCACCTTCCTAATTATCCTACCAAACAAAATGTCTATCATCTTTCCATTCTTTTCCATTCTCTATTATTTCATTTTTTTCCCATTAAACCAAAAACGGCTACCAAATTATTATATGTACCCTTGCTTTGATCAAATGCATTGAACAGACATATATTTAAAAATGTCATATTAGGTTTCTAACCAAAAGAATCATCCTTTGTTGTCCTTTTGTTAGGGACACAAATATGCTTTAAGCCTGTATATATTTTAGAATAGGTTATGCTTTTCCCACGTTTTTCATCTTCTTTAATTATTTTTTAATTAAATTAAAATACATACAATCGAAGTTACAGCATATCAATGCGTGTTCCTCTTAAATAAATTGCATCACTTAATCACTCTTTCATAAAATAACTAAAGGTTAAGTAGTTTTCTTAAGAAATCGTAATCTTCATTTTTCCTTTGATCATACTTATAATATACATAAAACAAATATGTATATTTCCTTTGATATAGTTAATACGTTCAGTTTCTTTTCTAACCAGCGTGTTTGACGGCTTTGAGCTACCATTACATTTTCCTAACCAGACTTAAGATATCAAATGGATGTAAAGCTTGCATTGTTCAAAACACACAAACAATTAAATCAAGGATTAAAGAGTAAATTTGTCCTGAATGTTTTTGCTCAGAAACAATGAAATTCTTTTTTTCAATATAATGCTAAAATTTTAAAAACATAGCAAGATTGCCCTATCTCCTTAAAAAAACTAACATTAACAATTAAAAAATTAATGGTTACCATTAACATTCTTAACAGCAAGGACAACATTACTTCATTTTAACATTTTTGGGACAATTTTAACCCTATCATGAATCTCAACATAGTATAAATGGAAATAAAACATAATGCATGCTTTATTTTACAAGATATCATGGAGGCATTAACTGAGTTTTGTTTTCTTATTGGTAAACTCTACATATGGAACTGATAATTTTTTTATTATATATATATATATATAGGAGGCATTTGAATCATAATTATTACTAACCTTATCACTTAAGCCTGGTCCCAAGTAAGCCATCACTGATTTTAGTTTTGAGCTTATGTGCCTTTAAGGGACTTTTGTGAATTCATATCTGAAAAATAAAAAAGAAAGAAAGAAAAATGATATTCAAAGATAAAAATGAGTTCACTTTAAATTTTATCAATAAATACACATTTTGACATTTTTATTTTGAAAATATACATTTTAGTTAACACCATTAAAGAATATTCTAAAAAGATTCGTAAATTACATTTTTAATTTAAAAAATATTAGAATAAGTCTTGTTTGCTAATTCTCATTATGCCAAATCCTAATTCATATTTCAAAATTAATATTCACTAATGAACTATTTAATATTTTTATTAAATCTATAATAAAAATTAACTAATTTTTGTGAAAAATATTAAAAAACTGATAAGAAATTTGAATAATTTTTTAACAAACATATGTTTAATAATATAATTTATATATTCTTAATTATGATATATTAATAAAAGTATCTCATGATTATATTATTTTATAATTTAGTTGAATATATATCTATATATATGATTGCAAAACAATTTATCCAACATCTGCATTTTAAACATTATATTATAAGTGATTTTTACTAAATGAGTGAGATTTAAAATTTTAATTTATCGTAAAATAAAAAAATTATAATTATAAAATTATTTAGCTTTGTAATATATGGTAACCAATTTAACAGTCCGACAAATATGTGAAAAAATATTAAAATTATTTTTTAATTTTGGATGAAAATATGTGGTTAAATGATTACTATGTAATATTTATGTTAAGAAGGCCATTTTTGTTAAAATAATGGGCAATGTTATTATTTAACGGTTGACTAACTATTAGATAGAAGTTGAATATCAAAATTAGAGGGTAGGTTTATGCTTTCAAAATATATATATATATATATATGTATATATTTTAAGGGATATATATATGTTTTCAAAAATAGATATTTTAAGGTTGACTAACTATTATGATTTTAAGGGATATATATATATATATGTTTTCAAAACAGAAGGCGTCTTTGTTATTAACCCAAACAAAAGGGTAGTTAGAGTGTTTTACTCTAAAAATTATATAGATCACTGAATATGCTAAATTTGATAAATATAAATTCTATTATTCATCATGTATAAATAATATGGTTTATTATAAACTTTGTAATTGATATATTGAGAATCAACGAAACATATGCACACCACTATCATATAAACTTGAAACGTTTTTATGTGTAACATTAATGAATCATATTGTTCAATACTAATTACACAGTGTGACTTATGGTACATTTGGTTGGATTACAAGAATTTTGATGCAAATAACTGATTGAGATGTTTGGTTCGGCTTATCTAAATATTACGTTTTGACTTGATAATTCTCTTAGATGATCCCATTCGAATTACATGATTTGACATTATAAATGGGATTACATAAATGAAAATGCATTATTACCCTTTAAAAATGAAATATCATCAAGCCCTCCTCATCCATCTCCGTTGGTGTAGCAGCTCCTTCCATGGTGGGTTCTATTGAGCTCCACCCATCAACCACTTGCCGGCAAACCTCCTCCACAACCAATGGCAGCAGCACCACCACACCGACGAACTCCTCCGATTTATCAGTGTTGGCGCTGCCATCAACCTCCCTACTCAATGACTGACACCTCCACCTCCACCTCCTGCACCTCCATGATTCTCCTTGCTTCATAGATATGATTACTACTCCATCTTTTCCATCTTCCAAACTTCATAGACATTGAGCATGGTGACTAACGAGGAAGGAGGATGAGGAGGAAGAGTGGGGAAAACTGTGATGAGAATATTTCAATAATATCATTTTTATGATTATTAAAATTAATATAAAAATTATTATTTTTAAAATTCCCAAGTGAATCAAATAGGCCATCGGTAATGATTTCAATTTTATAATTACGAACATATGAATATGTTGCTTTAAGCCTCTCAAGTGTACAATGTAAGAGCCCTTGATTTATTTCATCAAGAGATTGTTTGCTAGTAGAAATTTGAAAGGTGGTACAATGAAATAAATATGTGATAATTAATTAGAGGAATAATGAATGGTAATGTAGTTATAACAACTATGTTGCATGGTTTTAAATAGCAGGGATTGTTTGGCTTACTTTTAATTCAAGAACTCTATTGATTCCTCATTTTTGGAATTGCTTCCATGGTTGGGGACTATATGGATGTGTGTGTGTCTCTCTCTCTCTATAAATATATATATATATATATTTTCCTTTGCTTTCCTAACTTACTTTCTATTCCCACCCACTTCATTATTAGTGAAAGGTTGATTTATGCCATCCATATTGCACCTTACAATAGGTCCACATTGTTCCTATACATCCCCCCTAGAAACTTAAGTTTTGTGTAACTTGTGTCCCATATTGATCTTTAAGGATATTTGTTTTTATAGTACTCCATGATTATTATAATTATTGGTTTTACTTTTGTCTTTTTTATTGAAATGGTTAGGCTACATTATAAGACTTTTTAATCAAGAATCACTATATGCAGAAACAATTAATTATTTTTCATGAAGAAAATTTACCATGTGAAATCATGGCGCTTTTTGTCCCCACGCCTATCTATCATGAAAGCTTATATCTAGTTTCGTATTTTAATAAGAACTTAAGTGATAATATTTCTAAAACTTTTATTCTGTAATATTTTGGTGAGAAAATTATTTCTTTACAGTGAATCTCAGTTTATTTGTTTATTTCAAAGCAAATATGGTATGCCACATTTTTTTTATTTAGTTTTTTCTTTATTTACATGAAGTATGATAAAAGCGATTTGGATATAATTCAGAACTTATACCTCAAATATTTAATTTGCTATAAGCCATATTGACGCATATTAGGAAAAGATAATGTACCTGTTTGGGAATGCGGTAGAGAAGTACTTTTACGCAAGTAGAGGTAAATATGTAAAAGAGATTATCATGTTTTGCAAAAAAACATTGTTGAACGTGTGTTTGGTTTAACATTTCGCCAAACAAGCCAAATTTCTGTGTGTATTCAATTTAAGAGGAAGGGTCGGATTTCCAAAAAAAAAAATCCTTTAAACAAATTTTAATTATAAATAAAAAGAATATTAGATTGGAAAATTTTAGATAGCGAAATTCAAAACCTAAATACATTTATTGGTTAAAACATTGTTTATTGCTTGCTGAATTGAGGTCAGATTGCAATTATTTTTTTCCCTCTCAGAACTTCCAAACACTATTTTTGTATTGAGAAGATGACGATGATGATGGTATCATAATTGCCTTCTTAAGGCAAAACTCAAAAGCTCTCTTTACACTTCACTAATCTTTTAGGGTTAATAATTAATGTTAATATAATTTTTTTTGTTCTTTAAATTTCAAACTTATGGTTTTGATCCCTATAATTTCAAAAAGACTTGAATGCTTAGCGACGTTAATTACCCCGTTAAGGAGGATTAAAACCAAAAATTGTTAAAAATGTAATGATTAAAACCAAAATCTTTTGATATTATACTTTTAACCAATTTTAGTTTTAGTGCATGTATTTTTAACACATTTTTTTGGTCTCTATACTCAGTGATATTAATTAACACTATTAAACATCTAAATCATTATGAAACTATAGAGATTAAAACTATAGGTTTCAAAATTGAGGGATTAAAACTAAAATTAATGTAAAATTGGGGATAAAAATGATATTAACCCCTTATAATTATTACTGATAGAGGATACACTCTTTTCCTCTGTTCAACTTCCACGTATTGCCCCTTTTGCCTAACCCCTCTTCTCCCACATTTTCAATTTTTGATTTCCTTCTTTTCATTATTACTTTATTATTTTCTTTAAAAAAATTTAATAGTACTAACCACTTCATATTGAGACATTTTCAAGTTTAGACAATGAGTGGTTGTTGCACCCAGTCCAACTATCAATAATATTTTTTTCTTTTTTAGAAAAAATTATGTATAAATCTCAAATAAAAAAATTAAATATAGATAAATACTAAGAAATTTAGGGCATTTTTTTTAAAAAAATAGTTTTACAAAAAAAATTTTTGAAAACAAGGTTTGAAGAGGAAAAAAATGTTTGGATAATTGTTTTAAAAATTTGTGTTTGGAAAAAAAATATAAAAATGTTTTGCAACGTTTGTTCTTAAAAAATCAACTTGGAGAACCATGAGAAGGTAAGAGCCGAGAGGCAGAGTGAAGTGTACCACGATATCCATTTGGAAATGTGGTAGAGAAGTATTTATACATAAGTGGTGATAAATATATGAAGAAGATTATCTCATTTTACGGAAAAAAATACTGTTAAATATGACTTTAACATTTTCAAATGTTCTGATAAACAAGTATAATGACGGATGAAACATCATATGGGAGTTAGGGGTAACAAGACAAGCATATAAGAAAAAGTGAAGAGCGAGGCTGGAAATGGAAAAGAAAAATTATAAAAGGTAATAAAGTAGAATAAAAAATTAAAAAACATGTAAAAATTGTTGAACTTTTTTTTAATATAATGGGTTATGGCTAACATATTCATATTGACCCATAATTAATTAATATGAGGGACGAGTTATATATAAAGTACTTTTTCATTTACAATAATTTACTAAGTATAAAGCATTATTTACATAAATTAAATTATAGATAATTTAATATTTATACAGATTTAAAATTTTACAAGAGTGATTAAATTCAACAAAAAAGAACTTATGTATGATTGGTTAAAATTAATGCATATATAATATAACTTATGATTGGATATTTTGCCAAATGATTGACGATGAGACGATACGTCTGCATCGTAAACATATATGATTGACTATAGAAGAATATTACGAAAAATACCTCTTGGCATGATCCATCATAGGATGATGAAAATATATATCACCCCAAATATTTTATTTAATAATAATGATAAAGATAAAGATGATGATGAGGGTAATATTGTTGACAAAAAAAAGTGTGAGGATAATCTTAACCAATAAAGGGTATGTTTGGTATGGTGGAATTGAAAATAGAATTCATTTCCTATATTTGGTATGTTGGAATTTGAAATGAAATTTAAAATGGGTAGAAATTATTTTCATGATGTAACCTATTCAATTCTATGGAATTGATTTTTTATCCACTCCTTCATATGTATATCTAATTCCATCTCCATTTCCATCTTCATCTACATTACATTTTCACGAAAATCAATTCCAACGTATCAAACGAGCCAAAAGTTTTGCTTATATAGTATTAAGAAATTGATTCATAATTTGTAATTTCAAATTATATTACCTATAGTAGAATATTGTTAATGAAAGTACTCTCTATATCTGAAGATATATATGCAGTGATGTCTGTGGATTCTTAGAAATCCAATTCATCTAAACTTTTAATTTTATAAAATAATAATAATGAAGATGCTCTCAATGGAATTGAAGAGTTCAGCGGGTTAACGAATTATGAGCAGACTCGAGAGACGTGTTTTGACCGTACATTAACATTTCAAAATCTCCCACTCATTTAATTAATAAAATGTGTAGCCCCAAATAATAAATTTCAACTAATTCACACACACACACAGACATGCTTTTAACTCGTCAAATAACACAAAGTAAAAGCACTCCAAATAAAATATTTTACTCTCAATACATTAATTAGCATTTGATCGATTATACAAAATTCTGATTGAATCACCAACAAACGTTGGATGCATTGATAAAGGTAACTGTCACTACCCAGACAGACGTGAGTTTAAACCTGTAGTCACGCTTGTTAGGAGGGGATTACCTGTCCTTGGTGCAAAGCATCTTATAGGGGCGTGCCAAAATTATATCTCCATTCCTGATTAATCGGTTACTCTGGATTACATGGTTTAGTTGAAAGAAGGCTAAGGACTCGGGAAAGATGTTGGATACAGCGGAAATCACAGGAGGCTATAGGCCCATCTTACCCTAGATCACAAAAAAAAAATCTGATTAAATTGAGTAGAGGGAACCTCTTTGAATAATATTGTCCATGGTCGAACTTTGTAAATGAAAAAAATATACTTCCACTGAAATTCAATAATGATCAAACCTAATATAGTAATGCTCAATTGCATATGGTTAAAGTGTTACCGGAGATGTTAACGTGGAGTAATGTTGTCTTATACTGATAAAAATGTTAACGATCAATGTATATGTTGGGGAAATCTTCCCCAAACATTACACACAATCTAAGATAAAAAGCATCTTGAAATTTATAAAAAACATATCGAAATTCGTAAAAACATCTAAAAATCTGTAAGTTCTTTTTAGGTTTCGTAAATTCTTCTTGAAATCCATAAACTCCTTTATCCCAACAGATTCCCAAATACTCGCAATATCAAATTTCCAAATGCCAACAATGACCTTTTAACATGATAAGGTAATATTGCTCCGTTTCAAAATATCTTGGACACGGTTATCGTTTGGGATTTACATTGTAACCCATACCTATAGCTATATATATCACACTTGTCTACATCAATTCTTTGGGTAAATTTGGGTGTTTATGCGCACTTGTCCCACTTGAATTCCCTTTCGTACATAATTGTCATTTGTCAGCCAAACGCTAGTTGCTTCAAGGGCTAATTATTAGTGATATGATTGATTATTACCAAGTTCATTCTCTACTCACACGGACATGTTGATTCGAAATTTAATTTCCTAACTTTTATAACGCTTTGTGACATAGAAATATATTTAAATTAATTCAGTTATATTATCCACAAGCAAAATTCAATAAAAATTTGAGAATTACTCTATGCCTCGTTTGGTACGCAGAATTTATTTTGATGGATATGGAAATGGAAATGGATATGGAAATGGAGATGGATATGGATATGGAAATGCAGTTTAAAAGTGTGTTTGGTATGACATGGAAATGAGATATGATTTTCATGTGAAAAGACCTCAAAGCCCCTTAAATCCAAATTTTTGTTTTGAGCCCCTCAGACGTCGTCCTCAAACGCAGAGCAACCTGAGCATCACCCTCAAAGCCCTTCAGACGTCGTCCTCAAACGCTGAGCAACCTGAGCATCACCCTCAAAGCCTTTCAGACGTCGTCCTCAAACGTTGAGCATCACCCTCAAAATGCAGAGCGTCACCGTCGAAATCGAAGGAGGAGAAAGGTCGTCACTGTTGCTGGAGTTCACTGCCTGCGCTGTAGCGTGAGCTGGGTCGCCGTCAAGCTTCAACCTCGGCGACATTGTGCGTAGCTTCAACCTCGCCGTCAAGCTTCAACCGTCGAAATCGGCTACTGTCGTCCACTGCTGTCGGGTGGTCATTGTCCGTTGCTGTCGTTGCCGGCTGTGGATGAGCATGAAGTCGAGGTCGCCGCCGTAGGTCGCCGGAGGTCACCGCCAACATCGCAGGTAAGTGCTTTCCAACGGTTTACTCATTGTTGCTGATGGAGGTCACCAGCGTCACTGGTCGTGTGCATCAGGGTGGCTGGGCAAAACTGGAAAGGTGGAGATGGAATTGGAAAAGATAGGTTTTTAGATGGAATTCAAAAAGGTGAGTTTTGGTGGATATGGAAATGGAATTGGATTCCATTTCCATCCAACCAAACATGCATGGGTGATGGAATTGGGTTCCATTTCCATTTCCATGGACCCAATTCCATCATACCAGACGGGGCCTATGATGTCTAGAAAAAAGGACTTATTTACCAAAAATTCTAATGACAATTGAGGAGTATAAATGTGTTGTTATATTTTTATTGAACTTATTTACCAAAAGTTCTAATAACAATTGAGGAGTATAAATGTGTTAATGTACCAAAAAACTACTAATACTTCACATCAATAAAAAAAAGTACTGAATCACAACTATCAAACATATTCATTATGCTTGAGGCAACATGTCTGGTAGTTATGGCTAGCTAGGACACTTGCAAAAGGGTGCCTTAGCTTTTATAATTCCTACCATTTTTATTTATCCTCAAATAAAAAAAATAACATGAAAAAAAGACAGTTGTGAACCTAATCTACACCAGTTGTGAACCTCTTTATCTTTTAATGCCATACCCAAAGTTAACCCATTCAACTCCAGCCACTTGTGTATCAAAAAAAAAAAAAACTCCAGCCACTTGTAACCTTAGCCCTAGCTAGTCTCCTGACTTCGCATATTCTGTAGATATTTTTTTTTCACCATACCTCACCTTGCTTAATTAATTAATTAATTAATTAATTAATCAATCAATTAATATTAATTAATACTAATTAATTAAGAGTTAATCCTAGTTATGCTCATAAAGCTTAATCCCAACCATCACAACGCCAACTTCGCCATGTCGCTATACAGAATATAAACAAATAAAATAAAAATAAAACAGACAACTTGGCAGCTTTTTAGCTTAGTATGGTTCCAAAATTTCAATTCAAAGATGATCACTCTGTTTTTCTCCATCCTTCTCCCTCTCTCTCCTCTCTCTCTCTATTAAAAAACCAGTGACGAATTCTTCTGATCTTCAGCTTCGCTTTACCTTGGCCCCCCAAGGAAAAATAAAAAGAGCTTTGCTTTACCATATTCAGTTTAAATTTCTCACAGTTAAAAACCTCTTCAAGGTGTGAACGTATACGCGCCCCCAAAATCCCCAGAGGCCGCCCTGCCCCATGATGGTATTTATTATATTTATTTATTGTTTATTTGGATCAGTTATTATCTATTTTCCCGGAAAATAAAAAAAAAAGCCAAAAAGGTGATATATGGTTGATTTATTATAAGAAGAATATTGATGGAGAACTTTTGGTGAGAGGAACTTGGTGTTTTGCATGATGGATGAAGGACGGTTTGTGTCAACTCAAGTGTAGTACTATTTTAACGGAGGCGCAAACTCGTGCTTAAATTCTCCTTCCTCGTGTGTGTTTGTGCCTCTCTCTCTCTCTCTATATATATATATGTGTGTGTGTAAGCCTTGTTCTCTTATTAGTGATATTTCGAAACAGGTCTTGAGAAAAAAGACCGGAAATTTTCTGGGTTGGTAAATCTCGATCTTGATTTTTTCTGGGTTTTGTTTTTTTTTATCTGAACAAGAAAAGGAGGGATAATTTCATTTGTATGTTCATACCAACGGTGGCGCACCAAAGGGGGTCAGGGGAGTTCGCGAGGTTCAAGGGCCATGACGGCGCCGCCTATGAGGAAGAAGCACTGGACCAACCTGCTGCGACTGCGGCGGCGGTTGCGGCTGAGGAGGAGGAAGAGGAGGATGCTGTGTTTTCTAGATATAACAGTAACAGAGCTGGCGAGTTGACGGCGATGGTTTCGGCGCTGACGCATGTGGTGTCTGGATCTGGTGGTCAGGGAAACACCGAGTGGATCCCTATGACGTCACCTCTTGGCCAGCCTTCTCCTTCTGCTTTGTCGCCATACTTGTCTTCTTCCTCTTCCTCTTCAGCTTCGGGCTCTGTTTTGAGCTCTGCCTCTGGTTCTTCCGTCTCCTGGGCTGGCCACAAGCGGGCACGTGACCAGCACGGATCCGTCTATGGATCTTTCAGTGATTTTAGTGTTCCTTCTCAGGGACAATCATCTTCTTCAGGTGCAATTCCTTCACATCATCACATTACTCTAAGATCAATCATAGAATATTGTTGCAGAAGAACAACCTTTGGTTTATGCATTTATGAATATGTTTTGAGTAATTCTTGGTCTTTTTTTCAATTTCAAGGAGCAGAGGAGGGGACGAATGTGGCAGCAAGCGCGGGGGTGGAGGTGGCGGCAGCTACGGCGGCTGAGGAAAGCGGGGAGAGGAGGAGGCGTTACAGAGGGGTGAGGCAGAGGCCGTGGGGGAAATGGGCGGCGGAAATTCGCGATCCTCACAAGGCGGCGAGAGTCTGGCTTGGTACATTCGATACGGCGGAGGCTGCCGCCAGAGCTTACGACGAAGCCGCATTGAGATTCCGGGGGAACAGAGCCAAACTCAATTTCCCTGAAAATGTCAGAGCAATGCCCCCTGCTCACAGCTTTCCGGCCACTCGTCTCGCGGTATCTGGTTCTCCGGCAACTCATTACCAACAACAAACTCCTAATCTTCCTCCTCCTCCTCCTCGTCCACCACCTCCTCCCCCCCAGCAGCAGCCGTTCCTACAACCGCCATCTTTTCAGCAGCCATCGGATTTGATCAGAGATTACTGGGAATACTCTCAGCTGCTCCAGAGCACCGATGACTTGCAACAACAACAACAACAAAATCAGGAACAACAACATTCGAATTTGCTGCAACAATGGCTATTGAATTCCCAATTGGCCGCACTTCAATCGCCTTCATTGTTATTATCATCGTCGTCTCTGTCTTCATCTTCTTCACCACCAGCATTCTCACCTTCCAGTCAGCTACCTTCCGCTTCATATCCTCTGTTTTCCGGTCCGCAACCTGGTTACTTCCGGCCACCGCCCGGAAACCAACAGTTCCGCGGCGGCGGCGCCAACACCCGCGGTGGTTCATCCTTTCCGGCAACAACTTGGTCAGATACCAGTGGCTACCCCCCTCAATCCGGTTCAGGCTGATTATCATCATACAGGAGAATTTCTTCTTTTTTTTTCCGCTTTTTAATTAAATACATAGTATTATTTTTTTAATTTTAATTTCTTGCAGAAATCAGACCAAACACCAAAGGATTCTTGTTATTATCATAATTCTTGTTTTTAGGAAAAATCTGGTAATTCCTTAAACTTCCTAGTAGATGCAGGTTTAAGTTTTAGTGGTATTTAATGTATTTATTATTTATGAACAATATGATATATATATATAAATATATATTATTTATACAAAGTTTGAGAACACAGGAAAGGACAAAGCAGCCATTAAGGTTTATAGTTTGAAGTGATTAGTGATGATACTTATTCCATTATTCTACGGACGAAGCATACTGTTTTTACCCAAGTGGTCTGCTTTCAGCTTTACGGCCACAGATTTTTATTGTCATTACAATTATAATAACGGATTTATGTATAATCTTCTTAATTTTTCTTAATTATCTTTTTTTATTCTGTAATAAGATGACTATGAACATGAATGATGATTATCCATTTCCTTTTTATAGCTCCTTTTCTTTGAACTTATCATCTATATTCCCCTGGTTTTATCACAATCTTGCTATATATGAATAAAATGCAAAATGTATCAAGTGGGATTAGTTCTAGTTAAAGGAGTCATTCTCCGATAACAATGTGACTAATCAGAGTACAAATCGTTGTTAGGAGAGACATTCATATTTAGTATATAATAATGTTTTGAATATGATTACTTTCAGTAAAACTACGCAAGGTTATAAAAAAAACCATGCTATATATGTGCAATGATATTTGGAAGAAGTTAAATATATAATTTATCATCTATTTTTGTGTATTAGACTAGTAGAATTTATTTTAGTTTAATTTGCATACGTATCAAACATATGTTAAAATCCCAGGGAAGTCAAATTCCTTTTGCTTATTTTTCTAAACTTAGAACACATAAGTGGATCAGTCAAAGCATTTTGAATGATTCTTTGTTTTTCATTTCTGAGAATTTAAGGAGGTAGCTGGTTAGATGAATATAGATATAATTTCAACTTGTCAAAAAAGACGAGTTTTGAATGTAACATTTTAAAATGTATATATTGCTCATTTATTTCAAAATTAAATCATCTTTAATACTTGAGTTGATCAATATTGAAACTATGGGTAAAGTTTCGAGTTGAAAACTTATTTTTTTTTTTGGGAAAACTACTCAAAAGTTACAAAAGTACTTTAATTACATTCAAATCATAAAGAGATCCTTCTTATTTAATCTATTGAAGATTTCTAATGGCTTTGGAATCATGCTACGCTATAGATGATTGTCTGTTTTTGGTATAGATGCTGTTTGAAGTGATTTTCGTGTGAACCTGAGATGCAACTTGGTGGTTTGAAAGCTCAGGGTTTCCGCGTGAAGATAAGATGGAGTCTGGTCGGCATGAAGCTTGTTTTGCGTGCAAAACGTATAGCTATCAAAGCGATGCCATCTCAAACGTACACACAATCGAACGTTATCACAGTTACAACATTAATGATCGAAAACCGTATTTGTTTTTTAGTACTAACATTCCGGATCTCTGTCTGTCTGTCTTGCTTACTTATTATGACTCAGCATGAAAACATGTCTATCCGTTTCCATTTCATAATAGAAATATACGGTCTCTCTAGTCTACAATATCAATTACTTCTATAAACATTGTTTGATCCATAATGTAAATCACTTTAAGAGTAATTAATATTTATTCATCAATTTTGTTCCTAGAATCGTACTCAAATGTATTTCCTTGCTTTTGTCTCCCTTTTAAAGCCTAATTTAATATTGAAGAAGTTAGAATTTTTTTCCAATCTAAACAAGATTTAATGAGTTAATTTGTTAACAGCCAACAATAAAACGTACCAAATATGAATTTAACTATCTTAATTAATCATTATTGCCGCTTTTTGGAGTTGTTGGTAGTGATGTTCATATTGGTGATGCGCATGTTCAAAACCCTAGAGTTTCCATTTAAAGCAATTAATTATTTGGGCTCGTGTACATAGTTGAATAGCCACCTTTGAATAATATCAAAATTTTTAAAAAAAATTAAACTTATTTTCTATTCAGAACCAAGAGAGAATTAAAAAAAATGGTAGGAACTGTTTTTCTATAAAATATTAGAAAACAAAAAGAAAACTTCGGTTAGGTACACATACAATGTATTTGTTTGTATGTGTGTGTTTTTAATTATTAATAACATATTAGAGAACAGCTTTGTAGAATCCAAGTATCCAACAAATACCTGTGCTAGTAATTTAATATTGTCGATGCATGTGAGAGAAAGGTCGAGAATAATGAAAATTAAATTATTTATTGATTTGCTTTCTGGCTTTGTGCTTCTCCTTAGTAATATATTATTGAAATTATAATGTTATTAATTTAATTATAATGTTAATTTTAATTACAATGGATTACGTGAGTTTAATCTTCACGTCTCATCAAATCTCTCAAACGTCGTTTTCTTTTCTCCTCTAACTTCACCTAGAAAATGAAAAAAAAAGAGCATATTTTTAGTATAATTCACATGTAACCAACCCGACGAATTTATAATAAGTCGAACTTATAATTTTATTTTCTTAAAAAAATTAAAGAGCCATGTTTAGTGTTATTGAGTTGCAATGTAAAAAATCATTTTGCTTCTACTGTAAATAAAAAGTCTAAAAAAACCTATTCAAAATATTTATTTTAGCATACAGTTTTACATAAAAAGGTATAAATTTGTTAGAATGCCA
>JANTPZ010150909.1:0-34538 GCA_025593235.1 Vachellia pachyceras | reverse complement strand
ATTAAAATCAGCGAGAAACTTGCACAAGTTGAAGCTCGTATTCTTCCTGCACCTTGGGTATTTCTCTTTTAACACTATTACTGATCAGCTTTAATTGCCTACGCAATTGTGATTTTGGTTCCTTTTGATGAAAACATCCTTTCACTTTCTGCAGCTGAAGTATCATGATACAGGAAGAGAAAAGGACTGTCTTCCTCAAGTTGGCCAATGGAATATGATGAATAAGGTAGTTTAGTTAGTTTGCCATACCTTGTTATTCTATACTTCTCTTCAGTTATCCTCTTTGGATTTTTGGCTAAAAAAAGTTATCCTCTTTGGATTATTTTTTACGAAGACTTTTCTGGTGGTGGTGGTGGTTATTACGGGGTGGCACATAGGTAGGGTAAAGGGAAAGCGGGTGGTTTTATACATTTTCTGAAGAGTCGGAATAAGACGTAGGACTAGGATAAGGCAAGCACAGAAGGGAAGAAAGAAATAACTCAATGCTGGGGCGGATTCCGAAACGAGGAAAAGAGAGAGATAGAGTTCCTCTCCCTATTGGGAGGGCGCCTTCAACCCTCTCCTTATTAGATGAGCAACTGCATCCTATCTTGCTTTATCTCAATCTACTGGGTGTTTTGCTCTGTCTTTTCCCTAGTCTAGTTGAGTGCTGGCTTTGCCTGGGGGGATTTTTGCGTGTCAGGACTCAGGTGTCTGTATGCTTATAATCAATCTATATCTAATGGTATTAATGGATGGATGTGCTATTGTCCTTGATATTGGAGATGTAAAGTAACCTTTCTCTATGTGCCTAGTTGTATGACGTATTCTAATTCTAATTATTTCAGAAAATGGTCAATGGGGGAACTGTTAACCATTGGATCTGTATAAACTTCTCAAGGAATGTTCAAGACAGTGTAGCCAGTGGCTTTTGTTATGAACTTGCCCAAATGTGTTATATCTCTGGCATGGTAAGGGGGATTCCTGTTATATTTATTTTTGTTTTTCAATCTTCCTTACATCTTTGCTTAAAATAATTTATATCTTATTGAATGCATGTAGGCATTTAATCCAGAGCCAGTACTTAAAGTGATCAGTGCCCGCCATGACCAGGTTGATAAGGTTCTGAAGTCACGCTATCATGATGCCAAGGCAAAACTGAGGGACAAGGAGCTTGATCTGCTTATTGTTATTTTGCCTGATAATAATGGCTCTCTTTATGGTAATGGTGTTTTCATTGTTTTGCATGTTTTGTTTTATGTTTACATATCAAGCAGACCTGTAGATTCATGATATGATATGCCATGCAGGTGATCTGAAACGTATTTGTGAGACGGAACTTGGGGTTGTTTCTCAGTGCTGTTTGACAAAACATGTCTTTAAAATGAACAAGCAGTACCTTGCAAATGTTTCGTTGAAAATCAATGTGAAGGTTGGTGGAAGGAACACAGTGCTTGTTGATGCACTTTCAAGACGCATACCTTTAGTTAGTGACCGACCCACAATTATATTTGGAGCTGATGTTACGCATCCACACCCTGGGGAGGATTCTAGCCCATCCATAGCAGCTGTATGTATGTTGAATTTATCTGAGTTTGATCAGCCTAGTCTGTAGCTGATTTCACATTTTGTCTAATTTCACCTTGGTAAAATGTTAGGTTGTGGCTTCTCAAGATTGGCCTGAAATTACCAAGTATTCTGGTTTGGTCTGTGCTCAAGCGCACAGGCAGGAGCTTATCCAAGACCTTTTTAAACAGTGGCAAGATCCATCAAGGGGCACAGTAACCGGTGGAATGATAAAGTAATCTCTCTGACCCTGTGCATCTATGCATCTGTTTTCTTTCCATCCTTTTCTTCGTATAAAATTTCATAAATTTCAGAATGGAATTTTGAATACATGTTTATTTAATTTTTGTAGGGAGCTTCTCATATCTTTTCGAAGAGCCACAGGGCAGAAGCCACAACGCATCATATTTTACAGGCATGTTGCTTTTAATGTTTTTAAAAGACTAGCCAAGCCACGAACTATGGTGCTTCTTGATATATTATGCTCTGATGAATGTTTTATTTGCAGGGATGGTGTGAGTGAGGGTCAATTTTATCAAGTTTTACTTTTTGAGCTTGATGCTATCCGCAAGGTACAATATATTATCTGTTGTGAAAATTCTCGCCCTCTCTCAGCATCTCATTAATTCATCTTTTCTGATTCTTATGTGTCAGGCATGTGCATCGTTAGAGCCTAACTATCAGCCTCCTGTCACTTTTGTGGTGGTTCAAAAGCGCCATCACACGAGGCTGTTTGCTAACAACCATCATGATCGGCATTCAATTGACCGTAGTGGGAACATATTACCTGGTGGGTTATTTTTTTGGAATAATATATGCTTCATCCTGTTATCTGGTTTCCTTGTCTGATGCTTAACTGCCACCTTGAAATCTGGCAGGTACGGTTGTTGATTCCAAAATTTGTCATCCAACAGAGTTTGACTTCTACCTTTGTAGCCATGCTGGGATACAGGTGAATTTGTTTGTCTTATCCTTTGATGTTATTTTGTGACTTGTTAATTTTTTTTTTTTTGATGTTTTGACTTTTAATTGCGATAGGGTACAAGCCGACCTGCCCATTACCATGTATTGTGGGATGAAAACAATTTTACGGCAGATGCACTTCAGACACTGACTAACAACCTCTGCTACACGTAAGCTGTGATCTTGCACTTTCTCCAATATTTTGTTGATTTGCAATTTTGCTTCACTTCGCCATCAATATAATCTTCAATTTTTTTGCAACTTCAAAGTTTTTTGGTTGTTGATTATTTTCATTTAAAACTTTCTGCAGTTATGCGAGATGCACACGATCTGTGTCAATCGGTGAGCGTCTCTTTAACAAGATGGAAATAGTTTATGGTTCCATGTATAAGCCGTTAATTCTAACTTGCTTTTTTCATACATATTGCAGTGCCTCCTGCATTCTATGCACACTTGGCCGCTTTCCGAGCTCGATTTTATATGGAACCTGCTACATCGGATAGCGAGTCAATGAGTGCTGCTGCTGCTGGACGTGGGGCAGGTGTTGGTGCAGGACGTAGCACTCGTGCACCCGGTGCGAGTGCTGCTGTCAGGCCTCTTCCTGCCCTTAAAGAGAATGTGAAGAGGGTCATGTTTTATTGTTAAGCTGTGACATGTTTGCGGGGCATTATTAATTTTTTGGAGTCATGAAACACTCATGATTGGATCCCTGGAAATGGTCAGTCTTGGTATATGCATGTGTGTAATATGTATGTCACAGTTTCAGACGAATTTGGCATGTAGGAAGAGACGATGTTTTGCTTAAAGTGTGGGCTCGAGGCATCATCTCGGTCATCTAAACTACGTGACAAAATGAATTGTGATGTGTTTATTGGAATCTTGTAGGAAGTAATCAAGTTTATACAATGCATGATGAAGTAATTGTAAATTGGTTTAAAATAATAATTTTATGGATAGTTGCAGTTTTGGTAAACTTCAGTCATCTTTGTTAATAATGAGATGTTGAAGGGCACATTGTACGATTTGAACGTTAGAATATGATAGTGGATCGAAGGAATCGACGGAGTGAATAAATTTTTAGCTTAATGAATCGAATTTACGCTTCTAATTCATCTTTATGAGAATGAATCATGGCTGGATCGACTAGCTAGTGGAGGTTGGTTGGATTGATGGTTGTGTTTTATTTATAATTGTTTAGTTATAATAGTTGGCGATTTTGCCATTATTGGAGTGAGACTGAGTTCAATATATATTAATTTGCATAACGAATTATATGTTGAAGCTACCGTAAAAAAGATAATATAGAAACCACACTAGATGTGTTAATCAAGTAATTAGTTGGCAAAAAACAAAGTATGATGTAACCATACATTTATTGCAGCAAACTACAGACATTTGAAGGCATTCAACTTAATTTTTTTGGGTATTATTTGTTTTACTGTTGTTACATATGAATTTTTTTTTTTGTTAAAAGATGTATCGTGTACATATTTTTTAGAAAAATTAACGTTACATAATTGTACCTTTAAAAGACTTTATATGGAAAAGCAGCTTTACGAAACTGAAGCAGGCTTTTATATTTAGAAGTGGAGGGAGTATTTGACAATTGACCAAAATCCATTACAAGCTTAAATTTGTCAATAAAAAAAAGACTTATTCAAGTTAAGAAAAGTAGAAAGCCATAATATTTGGTGCAATTCTCACAACGTAATAACATGAACGAAGATGGATGGATGGGGGGATGGATGATGATGATGGGATGATGATGATGATGGGGGAATAAAGAAAAGAACAAAAATAAAACCCAAAAACCAAAACATCATCTTGCTCAACATTCTTTCCCTCCACTTTCAAAAACTGAGCCCACAAGGGACTTTCTTTCTCCCACGTTATATTCTTTTCTTTGCTTTCTGCTCTTTCATTCATTCATTCATTCAAACCGATCGATCACTATAAATAGCTCAATCCATTAAACCACTTTCTCAAATCACTTCTCTTCATCTTCTTCTTCCTTGTTCTTCTTCTGCCGAAAATGGCTTCAACATCAAACTCTGCGTTGAAGAGATCTGATTCAATTGCAGATAGCATGCCTGATGCTTTGAGACAGAGTCGATACCACATGAAGACCTGCTTTGCTCGGTATCATCATCTCCCTCACTTTCTTTCTGTTTTTTTTTTCCTTCAACAAAATTGTAATTTGATCTTGGACATATATATATAGGTCCACTTTTCCTTTCATTCTCTACAAATATGTTTATTCTTCCAATAAAAAGGCAGTTATTCATAATATATACTAAAAAATTCACTCTTTGCAAATAATTTAGTTATTTATATTAAAAAGAGAAAATTAATCCCATAATTTCAACTCATTTTTAATGATATCATTGTAGTTTTTTTTTCCTTTTTGTTGGGCCGTTATACTTTTCTGAATTATGTACATTAGTTAGTATATTCATGGCAATAGTTGATATGTAAGAGGAACAATGTTAGTGGCTGGTGACATGGCTCTCACCCAGAATAAAATTAAATTTGTCGCATGAATATAAATAAAATAAAAATCAATTAAATTACATATTATGCTTGTAAGGAGACACTTTTTAACGTGATAATCTTTTAAATATTTATAATAAATAATTTTTATTCCATCATTTTTTTTATAAAAACCTATTTTTTCCATTGTATTTTGTGAAAACTTACATGTCAGCTTAGTCACCATCCACTCTAATCCTAATTAAAAAATTGTAAGTAGGGACTAAACCGGAAGGACCTAACGAAAACACACACACACACACACACACACGAACTTGATCAAAAATCACTGACAAATTAATTTTTCTTATTAAAAGTTTCACTAAGAGTTCTCATGAAGAGGACTGAATTGGAAATGCACTCAATTGATTGGGACCAAGACAAAATTTTCGTGACCTTTGTTTATACCATTTTGGCTCCCAGGTTTCTTGGAAGTGGGAAAAGGATGATGAAGAGACAGCACATAATGGAGGACATGGAGAAATCAATTGAAGACACAACTGAGAGGAACAAGCTCTTACATGGCTTGTTTGGTTTCATCCTCAGTACAACTCAGGTTCAGTTTCACGTGAAACCTTTTTTGTCTATTTCTTTTTAAGACACTCACATAAGTTACTACATTAAATGAAGTACCTAGCTAGTTTCGCAACATGAAATTTTGAAAACTTTTTTTTTTTTTTGCAGGAGGCAGCTGTTGTTCCACCCTATGTTGCTTTTGCAGTTAGACCTAATCCTGGCTACTGGGAATTCGTCAAAGTGAATGGAGATGACTTGCAAGTGGATACCCTTCAAGTTTCTGAGTACTTGAAGTTCAAGGAAATGGTGTTTGACGAGGAATGGTAATGTTATAACAGAAATTATTCTTTTTCTTTTTTTAGTCAAAAGATAGAAACTATTCATAGATGTTAATTCGAAGGATTAAGTGCTTGCTTGGGATGCAGTTAGTAAGCTCAAAATTAACTTTTGAGCCCTTGAAAACTAGTATTGACAACAAAAATCATATTAGTATTTGAACCAAATAGGCTTTTGGACATACAAGTCTATTCAAATAAATTTATGTCAAACTTCTTTTTTTTTTTAAAGTCTGTCCATATATAAATCATGATTGAATTTTAGTCTTTTACCCCAGCTTTTGTTTGTAAAAATCAGTTGGGATAAAATCCACTTTTGCAAATTTTTATCCAAACAAATCCTATACCGTTGAGTTGAAGTAGTTGTTTTTTTTGCCAAACGAAAGAGTTGTATTAAGAAATATTGAAAATGGATTACTGTTCAGGGCAAACGACGAGAATTCTTTGGAGATAGATTTTGGGGCTGTTGACTTCACTACTCCTCGCATGGCTCTTTCTTCTTCCATCGGAAAAGGTTTGGATTTCACAACTAAGTTCTTGAGCTCAAAGCTGAATGAGAGCACAGAAAGTTCAAAGCCATTGCTTGACTACTTATTAGCCCTAAACCATCATGGAGAGGTAAAAATGTAGGCAATAATTTTTCTTGTAGATATGGATATCAGACATAAACAATGACTGATTATATTTTGTGCTTTAAATATGATTCTACAGAATCTTATGATCAATGACACTTTGAATACCTTAGACAAGCTTCAGATTGCACTGAAGGTTGCTGATGTTTATCTATCTGTACTCCCCAAGGACACACCCTACAATAATTTTGAGGCCAGGTCAATGCCCATCTTTTTATTTCCCACCTCCATTTTGATATAATGGAAACCTAGCTATAGAGGTGATTAAACGGGTTAACCCGTTGGTTGGTGGGTGCGTGTTGACAAAATGCCAGCCCAAACTCACCATGACCAATGGATCCAACCCGTATTACCTCTTCTGCTTAGTTTTCTTGGGAGAAATTATGAATTATAATTCATAAACATACATCATTTACAATATATATTGATGCTTCTAAATTTTAGGATTTTTTTTGTTTCTTCTTCAAGAAAAGAAAAGTAAGCTTGAGTTGATATAATGAAAAAGCAGCTTTGAAAAAAAATTGACATGAAAGGATTTGTAAACTATATGCCGCTTTACCTTTGCAAACCTTCACCAGCAAAAAATATAAATAATTTTAATCCCAAAAGTAATAACCTTTCAGATATCTTTTCTTTATTTTACCTTAGGAACCAAATGCAGATGAATGAACTAATTGATCCCATACTTGGTGATCTTCATTGCTGTCAACAGGTTGAAAGAATGGGGGTTTCTAAGAGGATGGGGAGATACTGCAAGAAGGGTTAATGAGACAATGAAGATGCTTTCTGAGGTTCTCGAAGCACCGGACTCCGAAAAACTGCAATCATTTTTCAGCAGGCTACCAAACATGTTCAACATTGTCATTTTCTCAGTTCATGGATACTTTGGCCAAGCTGATGTCCTTGGACTTCCAGACACAGGAGGCCAAGTATGAAACTCTCTTGCCTCCTTTTTTTTTTTTTTCATTTTTACAAGATGTAGTGTATTATTTAAGAGATTCAGTTCACTTTCTAACTCACTGGTCTTTCCTTTTTTGTTGGTGCTGCATTATTCTTATAGGTGGTTTATATTCTTGACCAAGTAAAGGCCTTTGAGGAAGAGTTGCTGAATAAAATAAAGGGTCAAGGCCTTAGTGTGAAGCCTCAGATTCTTGTGGTAGGCTAAAAACCTATTTGCTTGTTCTGTTTCTTCTCTTATTACTACCTTTTGCTTTCGCCTCTTTTTACTTGGAACATTTGTTCTCTATTCACAGGTTACACGCCTTATACCGGATGCGCGAGGGACTAAGTGTAACCAAGAATTGGAACCTATTGCCAACACCAAGTATTCTCACATTCTTAGGGTTCCTTTTCGGACAGAGAAAGGAATTCTTGGTCAATGGGTTTCTCGTTTTGATATCTACCCTTACCTGGAGAGATTTGCTCAGGCATGCATGATTTTCATTTCTTTTCATAAAAGGAAACAGTAAAGCAGGTTGTTCACTTATGTTTTTTTCTTCTCCTGTATCATTAAAACAGGATGCCACTGAGAAGGTTATAGATATTTTGGAAGGGAAGCCTGATCTCATTATTGGAAATTATACTGATGGAAACTTGGTTTCATCTTTAATGGCTAGTAAACTTGGAGTCACTCAGGTTGAACTAATCAAACCCCTTGCTTGATTTTGGGCAAGTTAATAAATATGAAGTTTCACTTTTGAACTGAAAAGCTTTTTTTTTTTTTTTTGTGAAGGCAACTATAGCTCATGCTTTGGAGAAGACCAAATATGAAGATTCAGATGCCAAATGGAAGCAGTTTGATGCAAAGTATCATTTTTCATGTCAGTTCACAGCTGATATGATCTCAATGAATGCTGCTGATTTCATCATAACAAGCACTTACCAAGAGATTGCTGGAAGGTAGGTCTTTACTTTTGAACTTTTCTCCATTGATTCACTACGGTCAAAAACAACTCTCCAGACCTCATGGGAGCCTTGTGTACCTGGCCGCCTTTTACTCACTATGGTTAAAACTTGAAATTACTTACTGGGAAAGTAACTTAACTATTTGTTTTGTTATATCATCAGTAAGGACAAGCCTGGACAGTATGAAAGCCACACTGCATTTACCATGCCTGGACTTTCTCGAGTAGTCTCCGGCATCAATGTTTTCGATCCAAAGTTCAATATTGCTGCACCAGGAGCTGATCAATCTGTCTACTTCCCTTACACTGAAAAACAAAAGAGACTAGCCTCATTTCATCCTGACATTGAGGAGCTACTTTACAGCAAGCAAAACAATGAAGAACACATGTGAGTCTCTCGTTTGTTTTCTCCAAGCACTTTGTTCATAGGTGAATTTACAAGTACATATATGTATTTTAACAACTAACAAAAGCAAAATAACAAATGTGATTGGAGAACTTGACCTTAAAGATAAAGCAACTTGACTTAAGTTTTATCCATTCACATAAGAATCTTTCTATCACTATATATATATATATATATGTTATCACAATGACCTCTTCTAAACTTGAACGTGTTTACAACAGAGGGTTTTTGGAAGACAGGAAGAAGCCAATCATTTTCTCAATGGCCAGGCTTGATACAGTGAAAAACCTCACTGGCCTAGTTGAGTGGTATGGGAAGAACAAGAAGCTGAGGAACTTGGTAAACCTTGTGGTTGTTGGAGGATTCTTCAACCCATCCAAATCAAAAGACAGAGAAGAAATGGAAGAGATCAAAAGGATGCATTCCTTGATGGAGAAATACCAACTCAAGGGTCAATTCAGATGGATAGCAGCGCAAACTGATCGCCATCGAAATGGAGAGCTATACCGATGCATTGCGGATACAAAGGGAGCTTTTGTGCAGCCAGCATTGTACGAGGCCTTTGGACTCACAGTTATTGAAGCAATGAACTGTGGATTGCCCACTTTTGCTACAAATCAAGGAGGTCCTGCAGAAATTATTATTGATGGAGTCTCTGGTTTTCATATTAACCCATACAATGGAGATGAATCAAGCAGCAAGATTGCTGACTTCTTTGAGAGATGCCAGATTGATTCTAATTATTGGAACAACATGTCAATGGCTGGTCTTCAACGTATCAATGAATGGTAAAACTTCGACATTTATCCTTAATATGATCAATCATTCATTCTGCGTCAGATAAGAAAAACCTAGTTAGAAGCCTTAAATCTCAAGAATTTCTTAAGAACAAAGAGAGTTAGATAAGTTTAACAAACTTGAAGGTTAAATCCTCAAACTTCATTTTATTCTGTTTGATTTGCAGCTACACATGGAAGATTTACGCGGAGAAAGTGTTGAACATGGGATCGGTTTATGGGTTCTGGAGAGGGTTGAACAAGAAACAAAAGTTAGCAAAGGAAAGATACATTCACATGCTTCATAGTCTCCAATTCAGGAACCTGGTGAGTTATTATTAGGAAATTGGATTGGGAAAAAAAATCCTCTTTTGATTCTTTTCTTCCTTTCAAATTCTGTAAATTGTTTCATTGCTTTGCAGGCAAGAAATATTCCTGTACCTGTTGAAGAGCCTCTAGAAGCTATAACAATGGGGAAAACTCCAATCCAAAAGCCAACAAAACCAGTATCACAACCCAGAACACCATTTGGACCACCTCAAACACTAACACCACCATTACCTCCAACTATTGCATCTCAGCAAACCCCAAGGCAAGTGTTCTCTTAAGTTTACTCCCCCTTATATGGTTATCAGACTGTGTTTTATGCATTCACACATATATAAACTCTAGACCTGATGCTTAAGAAGATAAAATCTCTTCCAATAGAATCAACACCTGTTGGCGTTTTCTTAATTTTTTTTCCCTTGTCAAGCATTTGCTGCAAGTTTCTTTAACAAGAACAAATTTGTGGATATTTTAAAATTTAAAGTGGATACGAAGATTTTAAGGAATTTTATTATTGCTTTTGTTTTTTGCAGTGATGCTGGTTTAGATCAGAGATTGGTCGAGTCTGAGGAAAGTGGAGGTGCAGGCTATGGATATCATTGGTGGGTGTTCCTACTTGCCGTTTTGCTCACCATTGCTTACTTCCTCAAGAATATGGACATTTTATTCATTTGGAAAGAGAGATCACAAAACCAGAGGGAATGAATATTGCTTTACATGTAATTCTATTTGTCATTTAGAAAAAAAGTATAGAATTGTTTGTTATTCTGGAAGTTGTTAATGTTGTAAATGATTTCAATGATCAATAAGAAGTTCACTTTCTGGGTTGACTACTACGTCATTGAAAGTAGATACTCCCTCCTCACAAAAAATAAACCTATATGCTCCAATTTTTTTATAAGCCTCTGTTAACTACTTATTGAGACTAAGAAAATTAAATCAAACTAGTTAAACATAATTTTTTATATTTTTAATAAATGATTTGATTAATATGGTTTATTAGGGAGAGAGGGGATGTAAAGTCCATTAATTAAGCTAAATTTTAATTAAAACATGGATTTTATAAAAAAACTTACTCATAAATATCTTATTTAATATTGAAAAATGTCCGGCACTACATCTCGTCTTTAATATAAAATAAAATCAATTAATTTAAAGAAATTAAGAAACTAAATAAATTACTTAATGATAACATATATTACATGATTTCTCTAAAATACTAATATGTATTAGCATATTATGTATTATTTTATAAGTCAAGGATAAATTAATTTATAAAAATGATAAGTATAAATACTTTAAAGTAGCATATTTAACTTCCTTAATCTTACAAAATTAATCAATTTAATTTAAACAATTGTTCATGGATGGTAAGGATGAATCTACGGTGCCAGCGGGGTGCTGGCCCCTACATCTTCCACTAATGAATATACTCGAAACCTTTAAAAGCGTATTGTTTAAAAAAAACTTTCTATTGAAAAACAGCTGAGTACCTAAGAGGGGTGAATTTTATACTTCAAATTTTTCTACAAAATCGACAAAGTAGGACTAAAATAGTGCTAGTTATGAAAATAGAGTGTGAAATGTTTAAAAATTAGATATTGAAAGAGATAGCTAGGGACACATAACAAATTCTGCATTGAAAATGTTTTTTAGAAAAATATGTCCTATAAGGTATTGCTTTCCCTAACTCTAACGGCTAGCTTTTGGTATGTGTTTCTTCCAAAGACTTGTTCTCGTTGCAATGGTGATTTTATTGAGAGACGGCCAATCGGAAAGGGCTGCTTGCAGAGAGTTTTAACCAGAGGGGCTAACCAATAAGTGGTTGAGCAAAGCAAAGAATGAAGTGCCGTAGTGTAGAGTCACCATGACGTTGTCTTAGCAGGCTGTCTATGTAGAATTCTAATCAGAGGGATTGACCAACAACAGGTTAGACGAAGTGTCGTAGAGTGAAACCATTAGGACATCGTCTCTCGAAGAAATGCACTGTAACAAATCCCAAATGAGGAATATTTCCTTAAAAGAGGAGCCTTACAAGGCCCTATGTTCATCAACCTCCAACAACGAGTTTTGAGAGTGTAATCATGTCACATCATGCACAAATATTTGTCCTAATCAAACTGTACTATTTACGCATACGTTCAGTACTTGAGCTCTTAACTTAAGATTTCCACTATATTGCTACATTGAAACGGGTTCTGGCAACAAGCACAATACAGCCACGTGACCTTCACCTGGTCACTTCAATCCCCTCCAATATAAGATTCTCACTAATTTTGAGTATCAGACTTACTGTACAAAATGAGTAATGATCATTCAGTAACCCAGATTGAGAAACCTCATTACAACAAATCTCAAGTTCAAAACTTGGGAAAGCAACTAATCATAATGCTTGTTTAGAAACACTTAACTCTCACCCAAAATGTACGTTCAATAGTGTTTTTCCGTAAAAATGAGATAATTTCCTTCATATATTTATCTCGACTTACGTAAAAGTGATTCTTTACCGCGTTATCAAACGAACCCATAGCCATCATTAGATATTGAGATTTATAGAAACATACATTTAACAGAAGAGTATAATAATGCAATTTAGTAGAAATATAATGCCTTGATAGAGAGCAATACAAGATCGTTTTCTCAAAGCATGAACACAAGTAGGTGTTTACATGCTTAGGATAGTTTAGCCAAAAGAAATTTGCCAACACATTTAATAAATCTTCAAGCTGTGGTTTTGATTAATATATATAATTTCACTCCTTTTGCTTGACATCATTCTGCATCTTCCCTTGAATTAATTACACTCAAACAACAAATAAGATTTCTCCACTTCCATCACTTATAAAAATTGTGGGTATCACACACATGTACATGACTAAATAGAGTAATTTAGAACCAACCAATTATTTGTTAAAATGATAAGTGATATTAACTTCGTGAGAAAAATTACAAATTTAAATTCTAAGAAACGCATTTTTGAGATAGGTAAAATCCCTTTAAGCTTTAAAGCTGTAAACTTCGAAATGGGTTAATCCCAAGCTCCAAATGATTTGGGAATATCCTTTGATTAAATGAAAAAAAAGAGTAATTTAGAAGTTTTACCAAAACAAGTAATTTAAAAGTTTCATTGAGTTTGATAAAAAAAATCAAGAAATGTAAAATAAATAACGATGAGAAAAAGACGGTGTCAACCTCTAATCCTTTATTATGCCTCCTATTCTCACTCGTTATCACTTTCTAGGTTTCTTCCGCTCATTTTACCTTCATTTGGCAAAGCGATTCAACACCTCAAAAACATGTTCAACAATGTTTTTCTACAAAATAAGATAATCTCTTTCACACATTTAACTCGTAAATGATAAAAGTACTTCTCCACCGTTTATCAACTCCTTCCGAATTTCCCTTCGGTTATCTATCACAAACAAGGCCTCTTCTTTTTATGTATACGCACCAATCATTGGGTTGTGAGTTTGCCTTGAGTCAATGTAATTAAAGAAAGATAGGAAGTACTCAAAATTAAATTGAGATCCAAGAATGGAATAATAAGTCAGTATTTGTATTAGTTTATTTTAAATGGTTTTATAAAATTTTAGGTAAACATGTGAGGAAAACTTTGGCTCAAGTATCTTTTTAAATGTTTTTGGGGTTTCTCGTGTAAGCACCACTTATATTGTTCGATTTAGAATAAAGTCATGATTACAATGATATATTTAATTTGAATATACAAAAAATGTTTATTTACAACTCTTGAGAGAGCAATATCTAAATGTACAAAAACATTAATCCACAAGTAAGTAGAATATTACGTGTAAATCAAGCACAAGCTAACAAAATGGAGTTAATAAAGCACAAACATAGTTGAAAATAGACTGCTTTTTTTCTTCTTTTAACTAGAAACAACATTGTCACTCCATGCCTATGAAGAAAAAATAAATCTAACTTGGCTAATCAATCCAAAATCCTCACTGATCCATTGAACTTAATTGGGTTTTCATACCATGTTTAAAAAAGTAAAAAAAAAAAAAGAATCTAGAAATTACAAAATATCAAATCAGCTTTTTTACCATTCTGGATAAGGTATTAACCACTCATGATAAGTAATTCACAACTTATCTTACAGTAAATGCTTTGTTTGGGATTTTACATTTTTCAATTTCTTTTTTTTTTTTGTCATTTTCCAAAAAAAAAAAAAAGATGAAGCAATACAAGTAAACCCAATCTTCAATTCCGGACCTAAGACAAAAAAAAAAAAAAAGAAAGAAAGAAAAAGACATAAGATCATAAATATGGCATAACAACAAAAGATTAGTATTAGCTAATTTACATCATTATGAAAAATATTTATATACTCCTAGCGTGCGAAATCACTTACGCTATATCCAATAGAAATGTTCCACCTATCCTTTATTGTTGCTCACATAAATATCTATTATAATATGTTATGAATAAAGAGAAATTTATAATATATGAGTTTCACAAAACGGGTTAATTGGATGTGATATTTCAGAAGAAGTATGTAAGTTTCTCTCTTCTATTCATATTCATCTTCCTTATATATCCATCCACTTTGAAAGCTATATATGGCTACAAAAGAAAACAAGAACTTCACTCTGAAATTCTAAACTTAGAGAACCAAAAAAGAAAACAATAACATGGTTGGCAAAATGAGGAATAGGGGTCAACGGGTCACCATTTACCCATCTCTATATATATATACACACACACACACACATAGAGATATATAGAGACGCGCGTACATACATTAAAAAAAGTTTATTGATTAAATGAATATATATAATACAAGAATCCTGACAAAAAAATTGTATTATGTTTTGGAGTTATATACACGTACCCTATGTTAATCTGTTAGGATGCGAGTGACATATGACCAAAAACTTGTTGATTGAATTAAACAAATAAATCTCACAAAATTATTTGACCAGCCAAGCAAGCCCACGCTCCTGCCGCCGACAATGTTCATTTTCTTTAAAAAATAATAATTTGCTTTTCATTTAAATCAAATTTATTATTTACTATGTAAATAATTTCTTAATTTAATTAAACTTTAAAAAATTGTAATCCCGAATTATGTGGGTTTTTTATAATTTTTCTTGTCTTAAAAAAATTGGTGGCTCCATCATTAAAACGGGAAATTGTATAATGGTTGTGTTTGAGTGAGCGTTTGGACTCCCCAGATGGATCAAATATTACGTTTTCCGATAATTTAGCGTCTCAACTCTCACCCATGTGTGGAATCAGCCACACACAGTGATTTAGACGTTTAAATGTCATTGTTTGAGAATCATTCGATGGGTAGGTGCATTATCTGATTGAATAACTGGAGAATATATAATACTAAAACAGTACTACAAAATTTGTTACAATTCAACATATATTTAATTAACACTATTTGTCATTCATATAAAATAAAATTTTCAATGGAATGTTGACATGTGTGATTCAGTAATTAGGAAGAATCATGCGTTTCATTAAAAAAATTTGTTTAGGGATTAATCACTTGAGAGGGTTTTTTCAATGGGCCCGTCTGGAAACGTGGTGTAGAAGTGTTTTTACCATTTAAAAGATAAATATGTGAATGAGATTATCTTATTTTACGAAAAATGCTGTTAAACACACGCTTAACTTTTCCAAACGTGATTCCAAACAAAGCTAGTACGAAGATATTGATACCTTATCTCCCTTGAGCCTCAAGATTTTGAAAAGCAAAATTTCTTAGAAAATATAGGTGGAGATGCGACTTTGAGGATGCCTAATAATTAATTAATGAGTATTTATTTAATAAAATATTTTTTCAGTTTTAAAAATAATACAAATTCCAGAAGTTTTCCAACCTTTTTCTTCTTCAAGTATCCTCAATATTCTTTAAGATTTATATTTCTTTATTGTGCCGTGAAGTTTTATTTAAGATTTTTTTTAAAAAATTTGACCAAGCATTAGTAAATTTTCTTACTGTAAGAAACAAATATTTTTTATTAATATATGTTCAATAAAAATACATGATTACACAAATTGAGTTATGATAATAACTTAATCATGACAACTTTTCACTTTTATAAGTTTTTATAGTGTGTTTGGGAATATAATTGGAGAATAATTTCACACAAGTTGAGTTAAGTATATGAGAGAATTTTTGTCTCGATTTGTACAAACGTGATTGCCAAACATGCATATACGTGACACATAATGAGTATTTTTTTTTATGAACAGAGTAAATATTTATCTTATTATATCTACGATCGATTATGATATTTTCATGTAATAATACTAAAATGCTAGCTGCTAAGTTCAGTGATTTTTTTAATAAAAAAGGTGATATTTGATTTTGAGAAATTGTAGAAAACTTTCTAATGGAATATACATTTCATTCGAATAATCCATTTTTCATTTCAGAAAAGGGTTATTCGAATATCATGTGGTACTTGACGAAGAATATATGAAAATAATATTTTCATTCAAATAACAACAATGGAATGTGGAATGATAATAATGGAGTAGGAAACGATAACAATGAAAAGTTTTGAAAGATCATATTTAACTCGGGGTAATATGGTTTTTTCTTTAACATTTTAAAATCCTTATTTGGTCCAATGTCCTCATTTAGGATTATAAAAATTCAAAATTCTGATATATCCTTTTGCAATTTTAAAGGTATTTTTTAGGATTCCCCTTTTTCTTATTCCATTAAATTTTTGGTATATCAGACACAAATAAAATAATGGCAGAAATATATTTTTGTCCTCCAATTTTACTTCGTGTTTCAATTGGTTGATACTTATTTATTTTATAAATTGTTTTTTATATCAACAAAAAAGTACTGCCATTGTAATTCTGTACAGTGACAAAAAATTGTGAAATATTGATATTTAACTTTATTAATTAAAATTTTTAAATCTAAATGAATATATCATAATTGTAGAATACTTTGTCGGCATTTAAAATTTCAGTCTCATCTTTTTTTATTAATGATATTAGTGGTGCCAAAACTAAAAAATTTAAAAATATTTACAAAATTAAAATTTCATATAAACTCAAAGAACAAAAGGTGAATTTTGGGCTAAAATAATTCAAATATGATACCTTTTCCCATCTCCAAAATAACCGTACATCAAATAACAAATTAGACAATTTTTCGGACCTAAATCATCAAATTTTATAGGTATGAGCTGTCCTCACTAATCTTCAGAACAGCCTTTTTTAGCCTAGTATTTTCAGAAAACAAAGTGATGTTCTATTAATATATATATATATATATCATCATCATGCTCCTACCAGTTCTTATGAGCACGTAGCTTTGTTGTGTACATCGATGTGTTTGGCAAAGTGATTCTAAAAGTCAAACGCATGTTAAACAGTGTTTTTCTGTAAAACGAGATAATCTCCTTCACATCTTTAACTTGACTTGCATGAAATTACTTCTTTACTGCGTTCTCAAATGGGTACAATATGTTAGATTTGAAAAAACCTGTGATCAAACATCTAGAGCCTCCATTATTATGAACATTAAAATAAGAATGTTCAATTATGACCTATAGAGCCTAAAGTTGCTCATACCGGCCAGTCCACAGAAATCAGCAAATAATTAAGTAAATTAAATGCTTATGCAAATTAATTATTCATTTAACAATGCATCCTGATTGTATTTTGACTTTCCAGCTAATAGAAATTAGATATTCAATTCTCGAAAAATAAATAAATAAATAAATAATGTACTTTGCATCCTAATTGTATTTTGACTTTTCAACTAATACTTTACTTAAAATCATCGTTTTCCAATGAAGTAATTAAGAGATAAAATATAACTTAGTAAATGGTAGACTGGTCAAATTTTTAAATTTCCCTTCATTCAAAAACTTACAAATGTGACCGATTCTTTATATATATGTATATATGTTCAATGCAACATATTACACTCTGTTAGCGAACATAATAATAAATGTACCTTTCTAAGACTTAATTGACAACATGTACCTTTACATATTAATCAAAGCTGTCTTGGTTCCTCAACATAAAGACATTAAGAGTAAACACATAGATCTATCATAAAACTCTGATACTTAATAAATAGAGTCACAGATAGTAGAAGCGAAAACAGTATATGAACCAATTATTATTTCTATTAACAGAGTAAATTTCAAAAGAAAATTTCTGTGGTAAAACAAGTTTTTTGGTTGAACCTGGTCCTTTGTTCCTTCTTCACTCTAATCCACCAACCAACATGTTGCTATGAACAACTAAAAACGAAACATTTGAATTTCTTATATACTTAGATGTTTCCCGTTGACGCAGAAAACATGTGTGTGTTTGAGAATCCGCTGGGAGAAAGGAATTTATAGATTCCGAAAAGAATTTACGAAATCCAAGAAGAATTTATAAATTTTGAGATGGTTTTTATAAATTTTAGGATAGTTTTTACAGATTTTGAGATAGTTTTTTCTTGATTTACATGTACAGTTGGGAATAAAGAATTCCCTAACAAGCACAGAAAAAAAATCAGATAAAACGAAGGTTCCAACACTGTGACCAGTTCTTGTGCCATAAATCTCTCCAATATAATTTTCTTTCCGAAGAATTTTTTTTCCATTCGAATGAATTTGTAGTCTCAATTTTTAATTGGTATTTTTGTTTCCTTTTACCCAACTTATTGCAATCGAAACTAATATGATTGTAAAATTATTTCAACAGTAATTTTTTATACAAACTCTAACTTAAAATAATTATTTTTATATAAAAAATTAAATATCCAATCACTTAAATAACTACTATTACAGAGTAGTGTGTGAGTGTGTTGTTCCTTGATTTAATTGTCTAGTTTATATATTTTCGCAATTTGATTTATTATTATAAAAATGCTTAATTTTTTTAACTATATGCGTAAGTATATATCCATTTGACTTAATTTTTTTTTTTGTTACGATGTTGATTACTTTAACGAGTTTTCGGTTGAATATTCAAGCGGTCTATTATGTCATTCTATAAAGGCTGCCCATCGATGTTAACAAGTAATTAAGTAAATTAAATAATCAAAGACGACGCAAATGAATGGGCACATTATTCCAACTATTCACCTAAAAATTTCATTTATTAATTGAATCTACCTAATTTGTCAATTTGATTTTTTAAATTAATATACCATTCATATCTCTCCAAGTCCATCTTTTCTTTGTTAAAAGTTCTGGGCTCATCCAAATGCTTTTATCAACAAAAATCAAGCTTTATCTCATTAATCAAGAAGTGTGCTACATAAATCATACGACTCTATCAAAAATCAAATATTTAGATAAATTGTAAATTAAAGAGTCTCACTTAATAACATCATTCAGCATTTTCTTGATTCTTTTTCCATCCCCTTTAACCGGGTTTTAAACAGCTTCATCTACCTTTTTCACTGATGTATTTATTAGTTTTCTCTATACATACATGTTCAAATCACCTTAAAAGGATTTTCTACCATTTTCAACATGTATAATAAAATTAAAAGTGAACAATTTTTCCTAACGATGCACACAAACTAAGATAAAAATATTTCAAAATATGTAAAAGAATTTCAAAATCCGTAAAAATATCTTGAAATCCTTAAAAACATCTTAGAATCTCTGTAACTCATTTTTTAGCGGATTCCCAAACACACAGTACATCATGTGCAGAAATGTTCAAACCACCTTAAAGTATTTTCTACCATTTTTAACAAGTATAATATAATTTAAACTCTTTTTTCTCAACGATGCATACAAAACAAGATAAAAAGCATTTTGAAATCTGTAAAATTATATCAGAATATGTAACACGTTTTTCTTAACGGATTTCCAAACACACAACATCGTGTGCATACAAGAATTCCTTCGTATCCTATTTTATGCTTAATATGATAATATCAAACCATTTTAATCTTTGTGATTACGTACATACATAATAATTGATAATTTTATGATATTCGTTATATTCTCTGTTGTCATCTGTATTCCAATTCAATAAAAGAAAATAAAACAGAAAACAAACTATTTCGACGGTCGCTGGTCAAGAGTCGAGACACAACCAACGTATTCAACATTTCCTTTGCTTCTTACCCCTTTAATTTATGACTGTCTATAGTTCATTTAATATATATTTCCACATTTCATCTTTAATTTTATAAAATTTAATTTTTTTATATTATTGATATGTAGCCTGTGCTTTTTTAAAATATTTGAACAACCCACTAATCCAGTTCAAGACTTAGTCATAGTTGAGCCACGCCTCGCTGTTTTGTAGCTTCAAGTATTTATTACATCCAAACTTGTGTCGTAATTTTGATTATTTTAATTTGACATCCAGTTTTATTATTGTTTGTGGAAATTAAAAGTAAAACGCAGGCAACTATTTATATTTTTATCTTTTTTAAAAGGAGAAGAATACTTTATAACAACCAATAAAATAAGTGAGTGGATATAAAATGACCTTTTAGCGAGCAAAGGCCGACAAGATAAAGGGCGTCATCATGTGGAAGGGGACAAACCCATGGCTTCAATTACTTTCCAATACTATAAAAGGAACCAAACCCTTCCATTATTATTCTACTAAAAAATACTATATAATCCCTATCTTTTTTTAGGTAAATTAACCAGTGATCAAAATTAGTTAAAAATAATAAATGTGTAAGAAATATAAATTTTTCCTAAATGCAAGTTTATTTATGAAGATGGTGAATGTGTAAGACTAAAAGAGAATGTGTGAGGAATAAAGATGAAAAACGATGAGTGGAGAAAAATATAGCGAAAACATGCAATTTATTAAAGGTGAAAATAGGGAAAATGCATTAAATCTTTAGGCAATGTAATATTATTTTAGCGACAGATTTAGCGACGTAAATGGACCATTCGGCAACGGCTTTTTTCGTCACTAAATGATATTTTTCTAGTAGTATACAACGAAGGGAGTACTTTATGGATTTGATGATATCCATATTTTACCGATGATAGTTGGCTGTGTTGAAAGGGGTTATAAATCTTTGACAACGTCATAAACTAATGTTTGAATCTCAGTTGAGAGGGGTGTCCACATTTAGGTTAGGTAGTGTCTCGAATAAAATTGTCTTCAATAAAAGATTTCATATGCTTGACAATATATATATATATATATTCCCTTGTTTTAATTATCCAAGTATTTGTTTTAAATTGAAGGTGATGGTATTGAAAGGTTTGTAATAATATAATAACTACAATAACATGATTGGTAGTGTTGGTTGGCTGCTCGTGCCATATGGTAAGTGGAGAATTAGAACAAAACCAAGTTGTGAGAATAAAATATTAGGACAAATATAGTCGGGTCCCCAACATTTTCTTCCCACTCACAATCACATCAACCTCAATTTCTCATATTTTTACTCCCTCACACGCAACTCTTTTGTGTGTGTGTGTATCTAATATCTATATTAATTTCTTTGCAGATTTAAAATAATTTTAAGGAAAAATAAAAAATGTTAAATAAAGCATACTTTGTTATTTTACTTAATTTGAGAGTGCCAAGAGAGAAAGAAGCTTCCCTTTTTGAATTCAATGAGGTTATACGCACTAAGTGTACATATAATAATAGTATTTTTTTTATGATGATTAGTTTATGACGCAACTTGAGCATATGTAAAGTGTAAATTAATTGATAAATCCCACGAAAAGTATCTTATAATAATCAAAAGAATTATTGTACTGTCTCAATTCTCCGTTTTGACCAATAAGTTGTTTTGTTTTCAACCTCCTCGCTCCGCCATTTATGAACCAGCCGAGCCATATATACCGTCCCTGGAATAACATTACTTGTAAGATTGAAAATGAGGTGATTCAGTATCTTGCATATATATATATAGAGAGAGAGAGACACACACACACACAAATATACCTCCTCCTTCTTCGTCTTCATAAGTTGATCTTCTTCGCGCGTACTGTGATTTTTGAGTGTTGTATATCTATGGGCGAGTATACAGGCGAGGCGCATGTACATGCCGGCAAAGAAGATCAGGAACCAGAAGCTCTGTTACCTGATTTCTCCTTCGCCGGCGACGAAGGTAAGCCGTGGAAGTGGTGCGGTTCAGGCAGCGCCGTGGTGGGACAGCGGTCGTTGATCACTATGGTGGTAGTGGGTTTGTCAGTGTTGGGGGTGTTTCTGCTCAACTCTGCTTCTCCTGTTGATTTTCTCTCTATCTCATCCCAGCCCATCAAGGTCAGTCTCTCTCTCTCTATCTCTCTCTCTCTGTGTGAAAGAGAATAGCAGAAGTGGAATTCTGGGTTTGACGTGTGCAGGTGATGAAATTAATTAGTTACAGTCAGTTTCGGGTGAATGTTTGAAAGGATTTGAATGAATTCTACATGGGAGTTCACCTCATGTTTGGATTAATTAATGCTAGTTCTCATCAGCTCACTTTTCCAGGAGATTAAGAAAGTTAAAGTAACATACTTAATTTCTTTAACCTCTTAAAAAGTCAATTAACTCTGATTCGAGGTTGTGCGTGATTGAGCGAGCACAATTAATTAGTAGTAAGAGTGTTCATGGCTTGGTGAAGCTGAAGCCTACTAGGAGTAAGACTACTAAATGAAATGGGTTAATTACTCATAATATGACAAATTAAATGAAGATTCAAATTATAGCTAGAAATGTTTATATTTCATATCGAACAATACGTTGGAATCTGATAAGAGAAATCAGGTGTTTTGGGGTTTGGGGGGGGGGGGGGGAAGCGAGGTAGGTATGAGAGATGGTGATGGAAGTAGGTTGGTCTTATGGATTACGTGAGAAACATGAGGAGGAGTGTGAGAGAGGAATAAGGAGGAGAAATGGGATTTTGCATAATGGGAGGAGCAAGTTGTGGAATGAAGGCCTGAAACCGTCGTCCCCTATTCTATGGCCCAGCCTTTCTTGCTTTCTTGTCCCTACCTCCTTTTCCAGTTTCTCATCATCTCCTCAACTTTCATTCAAACCCAGCGGCGGTGTTACTGGGACAGCTTATTGCCCTTCATAATTCCATTCAAGCCACCTAATCTCAATACTACAGATTAATCCATATTCTTGATTATTAAATTCAATCTCATGGCCCACAATTACTGTGATCTCTCCATTTCTCTCCACCTGCTTCATATATATATGACAGATGACTAAGCCTCCTTTTATTTAAATCCTATCTTGTGCATGAGATCACACTAATTAATTCTTGAATTACAAACTTCTTATACAGTTACAGAAACTAAAAAGAATCTCCAGATCATGTACAGGACCCTTAGGTAGGCCGATTCGTGAATTCTGATTGGCACGACTCATGATTATCTTTTTTCTTTTCCCCCTCGTACTAAATGTCATAGATTTATTCTTCATCGTTCTTCTTCGTCTTTTTTTAATGTCTTTTCTGTTAAAAGGCTCCAATTGGTTTTAATCATTATGATATATATACATCCAAGATGCTCATAATAAATTGATCATTCTTGGTTGGTTTAAACCACACAATTAATTAATATCTCTTTCATATGGGCATTATTAAATAATGTATATTTATGGTACCAGGAAAACTCCAACGTGAGCGAGTCACAGCTAGAGAGAGTTCTTGGAAGAGCTTCAATGGAGGACAAGACAGTGATACTGGCAACCCTAAACGACGCGTGGATCGAACCCGGTTCGATATTCGACCTTTTTCTGGAGAGTTTTCGGATTGGGAACGACACGAAGAAGCTGTTGAATCACTTGGTGCTCGTAACTTGGGACCATAAGGCTTATAATCGTTGCTTGGAGTTGCATCCACATTGTTACCAGATGGAGACGAAAGGTGACGAAGGGGATTACGGCGGCGATACCTTCTTCATGACGCCAAAATATCTTCACATGATGTGGCGAAGAACTGAGTTCCTCAGTTCTGTTCTTCAGACTGGTTATAGTTTCGTCTTCACGGTATGTTTTTTTTCTTCTTCTTATTTCTTATCCTTGAAGTGTGTGATGAATATTAAATTTTCCTAAAATGAGGAGAAATATAATAATGAAAAGCCGTTTCTTGTTATGGGTCTCACAAATGTATCATTTTATGTTATATACATACTGCGTTACCTATTTGTGAGAGTTTGAATAATCTCTACTTCACGTTTCGATCAATAGCAATTCTCAAGTTAGAAGAGTCATTTTTAATCATCTCACTGAATTTAAGGAAAAAAAACATTTAATTCATTTCATTTGTTTTGAATTGAAAATATTTTCTAACTTTTCCATTATTTAAATATGTCTCACATCTTTTATATTTTTTTATATCCAATGCATACCATTAATAAATATGGATAAAACTGAAAAATGAAATTAATAATTCTATATGACTTATATTGTAAATTAATGATTTCTTCTAGTAGGCGCATTAGCTTTTTAGATTTTCTTCCTATAGAAAAGAGTGATACTATGGTGTAGGAAAAATCTTTTAAATAGTAAAAACTAAGTTTTTCCTCTCTCTTGTAAAAGTAGAGAGGAAAATAGGGATATGTAGAAATATGTACCATTTTGAAAAGTTTATCTCCTAGTAGTTTTAAAATATATTCACTCATCTTTGATCTATTTTTCCTTCTTGGCCAAGATGAAGGGCTAGCGCGACCAATCGCTAGTTGAGTAGCATATAGCTATACTTTTAGTAAAAGCACATGCGATTAGGCATGTACGTAGTGATAATCCTTAATCTAAACTAAGTCTTTGTTGGTGTTTAATTCTAACATGATTCCTACATCTATAGCCTAAAAAACATTAATTAGTTAATTCATTTATGATATATCACAGGCCAATATCACTCATTTACAATTAATCCATCAATATTTTGACATCTTTTCATTGGACTTAATTATATACTTCCAGTTCTATTTACATGGTAGAGAGAAAATGTATCTTTTGATCATATTTATAAGTCACTTTATTAAACTTTTTATACGAATGCATAACTTTACCCTTTATTTATTATTATACTAAGACTTTGTTTTCATATGTTAAAAAGTAAATTAAATAGAAATGATAAAGTTGAAAAGTTGTTGAATTTTAAATAGATTTGATGAAATTTATTGTTTTACTTAATTTGTATGAAATATATTGAAGTGATTTATAAATAGTACCAAAGGAATATATTTAATTTATAAACCACCTGCAGTGAACCTTTTTCATCACTCTCATCTTCTGTGTGTGTGTTTGTGTGCAGGACTTGGATATAATGTGGCTTCGAGACCCATTTCCTAGGTTTTTCAAGGAAGCAGACTTCCAAATAGCTTGTGATTATTTTAATGGCAACCCTGCAGACCCAAGAAACTTGCCAAATGGAGGCTTCTTATACGTAAGATCTAATCCTAAGACCATAGATTTCTACAAGTTGTGGATTGATTCAAGAACAGTGGACCCGAAACTGAACGAACAAGATGTTCTTAACAAGATCAAGACACATCCCTTTGTGTCTGAAAGGAACATGACCATCAGGTTCCTTGACACTGCCTTCATTGGAGGGTTTTGCCAAATGAGCAGAGATTTCAGCAGAGTCTGCACCATGCATGCCAACTGTTGTGTTGGTATGGACAACAAGATCTTTGATCTTAAGCTTTTGCTTCAAGATTGGAGACGCTATATGGCTTTGAATCTTCATGAGAGACCACACTCAAATCCTTCCTGGAGCGTTCCCAGAAGCTGCAGGTAATTTTAATGTCTCTGCTGAGTTTATGTTCTCCGATTATGTAAAATGGTCTTGCCCTCCTATCGAGTTGTTTAGAGATTTGCATTATTCCCTCATAGGTAATAGCACTTTAATTCTCAATAGATATAGCCTTCAATATATATATATATGTTCCTTGAGTTTTAACATGAGTTTTTCGCTTTCATTTTGCAAATTATTGATGTGAAGGACTTCCTTCAGTCGAGCCAAAGAAAAGAGGAATGAAGGGAACAATAATCATTGATGAAGAAGCTTCTGTAATTGTATAAAGAGGTATGTTATTGTGTGAAAATTTATACATACATATATATATATATATGCTTTTACTGTAGTGTGTGTGTGTATTTAAGTAGCAGGGTTTATATATAACACATCAGTATAGGGCAATTAATGTGGTTTTAACTAATCACGATTAAGTTGGTGCATGGAATTGAAGAGAATGCCTACGTACTAACACATGCTTCATCAATTGTTTTTGTTTTTTTCTTGTAGAATGATCAGAGTTTCTGATGGTGACAAACCACATATTGCTAGTCAAATCCATATTGAAAATGGAGGAATATATATATATATATATATATTCAATTTGAAGTTCTGAAGATTGTGAGATATCATAAAAGTAGCAGCAACCTGTGAATTTCATATTGCTCATAGTTAGCATCCAGTAGTAATAACATCTTGGTTCCATTGGTTTCATTCTTTTATCTTGTTTTTGTAATATCTTTAATTTATTTGTATTCAGGCAAAAAAAATCTGTTATATAATTAATTACAAGCGCCTTATGTTTTTCCCTAACCAATAAAAACATACAAGCACAAAGTTGTTAGATAATGTATAATAATATGATGTCAAAATTCTGCAATGCATGTTTTATTCTGGTCAGAATTTGTTTTTTTGAGGATTGAGATTGCTAGTAAGTATTAAAATTGAGCAATTGTTTCGTTACTATTAAAGATATTAAAAATTAATATAAATTTTTGAATTTAATATACTTATTTTAACAGGTTAAGGCATCATTGTTACATTTTTGAAACTTTTAAAATAAATATTCAATTTTTTTATATTTTAGGACATAAAAAACATGACAATTTGGAGATAAGGATTAATGGAATATATTTCAATCTATTTATTAAGTACATTATGTTTCTCAATAAATATAGATTGATCCGATAAGCAATATTAAATAAAAACTTCCAAAATAATTTTGCTATAAGTGAACATTTCTTGGATAAATTTGTAAAAGGTTAATATTAAATCATATTAAATAAATCACTAACAGGTCCAAACAATGATCATTATGCTTTTTTGGTCGAGCGGTAAGAAAAACTAGACGCATATTGTTTTTTCGTAAAATAAGATAATCTCATTCACATATGTATTTAGACTTGTGTAAAAATATTTTTCTAATACGGGTCTATTATCTCCTTTATGTTATATTAATGCATATTTTTATTAAGAAAAAAATTAAAATCTCCCGACAAAAATATCTCGTTCCAGTCGTTTCCAACCAAAGAGATAGCGCCATCGCGCGGGCCTTAACGGCGAGCAACCCGACGATTTGGTTCGAAGTGAGGATTGAGCTATGGAGTCAGTTGACGGTTTCTTCCTCACTTCGCCTTCCCCTTTGACTACCACGCCGTTTTCTCGTCCAAAACGTCGCGGTCACGGTCACGGTCACCGAGATCTTCCTTTCTCCGTTGAAGCGAGGCAACAAGAAGTTCGGGTATGCACGAATCGGACTTGCCGCAAACAGGGCTCCTTTCAAACCCTAGAAATCCTTACTGGTCTTGCTCCCCCAAATGTCGCCGTCAAACCATGCGGGTGTTTGGGCAAGTGCGGTGCCGGTCCCAACCTGGCAGTCCTGCCGGAGGGTCTCATAGTTGGTCATTGTGGAACGGCGTCACGAGCGGCTGAGGTCATGATGGGTTTGGTTTCCGTGGGAGAAGGTTCGGATTCATATGATGCGAAAAAGAGTTTAGATGCGCTTGCGCTGAGGAAGAGAGCTGAGATTGAGTTTGAGAAGCAGAATTTCACTGAGGCTGAACTTCTGCTCTCACAGGCACTCCATCCTTTATGCCCCTGAGTGTGAAGTTTACTGTTTTAGTGACTTTCATTGAAGCTAAAAGTCATTTTTCTTTCGTTTTTAAAGAAAATCTTGTAGTGGTTTTGCAATTAACAGCTCAATTGTTTACGTGGTTAGATTGGAGTCGAGAAGCTAGATTGAGACTAATATATTCGAGTTTTTAATTAGTGCAGGCTATCGAATTAAAACCATTTGGTGGTATACAGGTAATATATAAATGTAGGTATGTGGCATAGACTCAAAATTTGTTTTCTGCAAAGGTTTATTATGGCATTTCTGTATATCGTCGTGCATTGATGTTCTGCTCGATTTAATGGTTTTGTTATTTGATTTCATATCAATTTTACTTTTTCGTTTGATCATCATTAACAAAATAGGCATTTTTTTTTCTGCCTATTGTTTCAGAAGAAATAGTTCGCCGAATGTATTGCTGTTTCCTTGCCTGCAATTTGTTGTAAATCATAAGAAAATATAGTCCTCCCCCTTTCATTTCGCATGGAACGTAGTCATTCATGTCCTGCAAGATTTTCAATGTCCACTGTGTTTACCATGATAGGCATACCTTTTCTCTTCTGACATTCAGGTCAGCTGTAAGGTTGGCATTGAGTAACTATTCTGGAGCTCTTGATGACGCGAGGGAGGCTTTGGCGTTAGCACCTGAGTATGCTGAGGTGAGCCAAACTCTTGCAAAATGTATATGAAACAGTTTCATGACATTCCAAATCATAGTGGTTAAGTATGATATTTAGTTGATTGAATGTCACTGTAAGGAAATATATTCTTTAGGCTGCATCATAGAACAGTTCTCTAGAAATTGGTGACACTTAACTGTTTAAGGATGCCCAGTAACCAAAGTTTTTATACCCATTATTATCCTAGTTCATAGCAACATTGAGTTGAATGGATTCTTTGTGTACATGAGTAAAGACGGTCACCAATTTTGTATTCCTTTTCAATCCCCTTTGTGCAGACCCTCTAAAACCATCTTCAATGGAATCGATCTTTTATTTAAAGTATTCATGTAAAGAATGCTGGTGGGGAGCCAAGAAATGTTGGAATGACATTGACTTGGTGAAGTTGAGTGACATTGAGTATTTTTGTTTTGTCTTCCACCAAAAGCTTGATAAATCTTTTCATGAGGGGATTCTGCCCTTCATAGAGTTGAAAAGTGTAATAATGTGCTGGAACTTATCTCAATTAGCCAGGGTATGATTTGCTTGTTTTTGTAACAGCCCTGATATTCTAACATTAGTTTTTCTTGCTTATCATCAGTTTGAATATTTGTTTTAACTTCGTTGTTCTTTGTTGTTACCCAATAAATTTTATATGGATTTTATTTTTTAAATTATGATTTCATGGTTTCTGCCAGAATGAAATGTTTTTCAATGGTTTAGGAGCATGTCACAGAAATATGTTTTTGAACTTGCAGGCTTATCTTTGCCAAGGTGATGCACTTTTGGAATTGGAGCAATTTGATTCAGCAGAAAAGTCATATTTGGCATCTATAGATATAGAGCCTTCAATTCAACGATCTAAAGTATTCAAGGTGACATTCGATCTTGTGACATTCGATCTTTGAGCCAACTATTTAGATATTCAAACCACTTGTATTTCATTTATCTAACAACTATTTGCATCCCCATCTATTGAATTCTGCTGGAAGATTGATGTTGCAAGACTTGAGAGAACTTTTTGTTATTCCCCTTGGTTGAGGGTTGACTTGTATCATTAGTTTCCTATGTCAATATAATTACTAATCATTGATGGTTAAATATCCTGTAAAGATAATCCATCAAGATAATCTTGTGAAAATTGAATGTATCATTTCTATTGTTCTATGCATGGATAAAGGCATTATTTCTTTCTCATTTATGCTATGTTTTTTGCAGGCACGGATCACAAAACTTGAAGAGAAAGTTCTTGCTTCAAATAAGTCATGAGATGTACCTTCTGAGCGAAGGTGCAATCTAATCACACTGATTTCAGGGTGTTGTGTTTACTATTGTTCAGGTATGATGGATCCCTTGCGCCAGTCTAAGTTAGCTGTATGAAATCTCCTTTATTTTCTCAAGCCTTGCGATGCATTCTGATCTAAAGTGCCTCAAAGAAAATTCCATGTTTTCTCCATCCTTGTTCTTCATAAGCAATATGTAGCTTTGCTATTACTTCAAGGAAAAAAAATCCAGATATGGGCAGACGCATAAAATGACTTTTCCCCCAAAATTGGACCTATCTTATTTGCACCATCAGGCCTTCAAGTAACAGAGACTTGTAAAATAATGAAATGATTAGAAGTTGCAATGACTTTGATACTTGTTCTTTTTAATCAACTATAAAATCACACAAGGCACATTCTTTTTGGTAAGATTTTGAGGTTTAACCTGGTGTTTGTGTTACTTGTCAATATATTTCACATTAAAGGGAAGAGACTTTGTTTCCCGAATTTGCATATCTGTACTGTACTGAAGCTCCCCCCCCCCAGGGTAGAACTGATAAAAAAATTATTAATTTTGCTGAAATGTACTAATTCAATGTCACTTTATCCTCAATAAAATTATAACTTGCTAGTTATAACTGATAACCAATGACAGTAAATTTGTCCAGCTGGACCAAATTGTGGATGGCATCCATATTTTTCTTTATTATTTCTTTCTGAAGTCAACTACGATCAACTTTGATGGGTTCTTTTCCCAACCGCCTTCCCTATTGTGCTGCAAAATGATAAAAATGCCGTGGGACACTTTGGAATTAGTGTTTCCTTGCTAGTTTTATCTTCATAGTTCATACTTTGTAGTAATTAGCTGCAGACTTGTCGATTCTCCACATGTGAATATAAGCATGCTTGTTCTGTTCTGTTTGATTATTAGAATAAAGTCTTCATTGTAATTGTGAATATAGTTTCTCTCTTGATTGAACTTGGCCTTGTTCTGGGCTAACGTTGTTGTTCTTAGCAAATTGAGTTCGAGAATGTTGTATCCTGTAGTCACAGCTTTTTTCTTCCAGCAAGTGTTTTCCCTGCATCCAAACCCTAGCTCACTTTGAAGCAAAGGAAGAAGGTGGAGGCGCTGGTGGGGAGAGTAGATAATTATATTTGTAAAAAAGAAAGAAAGAAAAAAAAGATAAAAAGACCTTGGGTGATGACAATTAAGTCCATAGCCTTTAAATCCTATCGAATAGATCATTTTTTCTATTTTCTTAGTTGCTCGTGGTAACTCATTTGTTACTCAAGACTTTCTTATTATCTACATATTGGCATGGGAGACAAATTAAATGAGAGCTTGTTGCATCAATTATGGGAATGTCTGAGGTGGAAAATGAGTGTATGTGGGTGGTGAGAGAGAAAATAGACACCCACAGTTTACCGGAATGTTTAAGTTATAGATGAAGTGATCATTCATCTGTGTTTAAACTTTCAAGAGATGTTTGTAAAATTGCATGTGGACCCAAGTTCAAGGGGCATTTTGGCTATGTCTCCTTATGTCTTCATAGTGATGCATCGTATAGACATTTACGCTTTGTTTGTATGAAGGGAAAAAAGAAGAAATAAAATAAAAATTGGGGGTTTTTTGGGGGGGAGTTTAGAGAAAATACTTTTCTGCTTACACATGGATAGAAAAGAGAGAAACAAAAGGAAAAAAATGACTAATTTCATAATAGTAATGACTACGTAAAAGAGGTAGATTTTATGTTTATTTTTCTTTTAGGATAATTTTAGAAAGCATGCCCCCCCCCCCCCCCAAAAAACAAAAAAAAATTGAATATCTCCTTTTGGAGCCAATTTTGAAGAGGAATCCTTTTCTCTTGCTATCCAAGTATGGAAAATCTATTTTCTCTCATGTTTTCCCTTGTAATTTTCTACTCTACTAAACCAACGTTTTCTTGGCCATGGGACTTTCATCCATCAAATTCCACGTAGATTTACAAAAATGCGGTGTGAATAATATCACAGGATATCATTTCAAGAACTAAGTATGAAAGTGAAAGCTTGTCTTTCCAATAAGTTAAGAATACTTTATAGCATTTTTCAGAACCTGTAACATTGTTTAGGTCTATTTTTTTTTTTTTGTGAAGCACAATTATCCTCTAGCTATTCTATTCATCAAGTACTAGATATGAACATATCTGTTAGCAAGGATTTGATCATTGTTTCAGCACGTTATAAGAAACTACCCTTTTTCGCGATATAAACTTGAAAGTTCATGAATTTTTCCCTTTCGCATTCAAAATTCAAATTACTTGATTGAAAGGAAATAGGGTTGTATTCAATACAGCCCAATGTCTGATTAGACTGAGAAAGATAACTGATAAATGCTGACCCAACCGATGTGCCCCCATTCCCAATATGCCTTTGGAATGACAGAGTTTTAGTTAACATTTTGAAGTTTTGTTTAAGAAATCAGAATTAGTACGAGGAGATTAACTGGCCTAAGATAATATATCTTCTGAGATTAACTTTCTTATCTTGTATTTAATAGGCTGTCTTTATTGCCTGTAAATGGAGCAAAGAAGTTATATGAGGAGAGAAGGGATATTTATTTGTTTTTTTTTTGTATAAACCATCCGGTATCCTGGGGTATCTTGGGTTCATTACCCGCCCTAGACTAATCCGGACCCCTCGCGAGGAGACCTTCTGGTGGTAGCGAGGCACTGATGGGACAGAGGTTACGTTAATTATCGCGGCTGTCACTCTCCAGGGTTCGAACCCTCGCTCTGAGGAATGTTGGTAGTAGTCCTTGTCAACTTTACAAGCGTCCATTGGTAGAGAAGGGATATTTAGAACAAGGTAGTGACTGCACATCCATCAAAGGGGAAGTTAAATTTGAAAGAGGTTAAGTCAGCAAATGTGGGCTTGGCTAAAGAGGATATAAAGCCCAATTATTGGGGATCTAATGTTAAGCCCGCTTGTACCAAAAAAAAAACCACTTGGAATTGGAGTGGTGCTAATTATTGGCTTTGAGGCCCAATCATTTTTCGTTGGTAAGTGAGGGTATATAAACAACAAAAGTTTGTCCCATTGGTGAAGAATTGATTCATAGTTTATAAAGTCATAAATTCCCACTACTGATATGAGGAATTTGTTAATGGGCGATTTGTAAGTATTTCTACAAGAGCTAGGCATATGATGCCCTTGTTTAATCATTTCAAATCCAATTCATCTAAACTTTTTTTGTATCAAAAAGAAAGAACTGTATATCGCCGATTATAAGGTTTATTCTTCCACTTTCATGTGACTTTCTCTCTGAACCTCCTCCTCCTCCTTGAGATTGATTTTTTTTTTGTGACCTTTGTAATACTAACTATGATGCCTCGTATAAGATCCAAATGACATTTTTAGGGAGATTAAAAAAAGTTAATTAACTGATAAATTTATTATTTTTTTAAATTAATTTACTTGGCTTATAAATCGATATATAATCTAATATACATATAAATTTCTTAGAATATATGTTATAATCAAATGATTTATTTGGCTATTTTAATTCTCTTAAAATAGTCAACTGAAGAACATGAGGTTTGCTATTTTATCCGAATACATTGGGTTTGCTTGCACACCCACCGGAGTTTACCTATAACTAGAGTTGGTAATACTGGTCAACCTGCTAGTTTCGGACTAGTTCGTCGCGGTTGAGCTCAAATACCCGAATGTATATAGATCGAAAATTTTTCAACCCAGTCCATCGGAGCAGGTTGGTGGGCAATTTTTTGCATTTTTTCACTCAAAATATTTTTTTCAACTTAGACTTAAAATATCTTTTTGAAAAATTTACCATTAGATCCCAAGTAACCTAATTGATGAATAAAAAGTTTTAAAAATTGATAAAATTACTATCAAGTCTTAACAGTAGTTGATTCGGTTGTTATTGACAGCGAATGATGTGGTTAATGAAAATCAGAAGTAACTGACCATATGTCATTGCAACTTAATGTTACTGGTCTCTGGCCGTCGAGCAGTGAGTAATGGTAACCTGAAGTGATTAAAAAAATCTGATTTTAATATAACTTCATGTTTCAGGTAAATAAATGAAAACGGCAAAGGAGGAGTGCAGTCCACTTAATGCCGGATTTTGCCTGCCGAAGGTATTAATGCCTTGATGGGTTATATTATTGAGAATTTGGGAGTGTCAGATTTGTCACTTCCTTCTGGCTTGTAAAGCTGAAATTTGGAATACTTTTTGACAACCAAGTTGAAGTGTAAACGTGAGCGATCGAGGAAGCCATGATTTGTGTCTTTTTGGGAGAGGCATGTCCAAATGTTTGTTGGAGGTCCCGCCAACGTTTCGCTCATTTAATCCCTTCTCTCTTGCCTCCATTCCCCAACCGTTCCTTCTCCTTTCCCTATTCCTACGGCTCTCCTTTGATTTTCGTTGAGCCATTCTCTCTCTGTGTCTCTCTCTCAAGATAACCTTCTTCATCCTTTTCATTCATTTCCTTTTGCTTTTGCCTTTCCCTTCGCTGCGCGGTTCTGTGTTTTGCAGAAAGCAGTGAAGGATTGCCCAAACATGAACTACAAAGCCTCTGTCTCTAAGGAGCTCAATGACAAGTTCTCCAAGGTTCCCCTTCCCCCCCTTTCTCCTTGAACTTTTAAATCTCCCTTCCCGGGCCTTCTTGTTGACTACCTTTACTTGGGTTTGGGTTTTGTTTTGAATCAAATCCATCACAGCATTTTGATGGTTGTTTTTTGTTTGTGTTTGTCTACACATGGTAAAACCGTGGAATCCTTCGGATCACATTTCTTGTAAAGAAAGAGATGCCCATCACCAATATATGGCGCCATATTATGCTTGATAGATAATGAAGCTAATGTCCTGTTAATTATTATTTAGTGCT
>JANTPZ010150905.1:0-22933 GCA_025593235.1 Vachellia pachyceras | reverse complement strand
AATTTTCCAAAATTCCAGTTTTGCCCTTACTTTTAATACTAAAAGACCTTTATGTCCTTGGTCTTTTATTAAATGACATATGGGTCCCTTCCTAGAAGGTCACCCATCCTGGGATTGCTCCAGGGCGAGCACGCTTAACTTTGAAGTTCCTACCGACTTCCATGCACTAGACCAATTCTGATTCTGCGACTTCCGGCCGAACAGCATCAACTTTTTCTGCTCTTTCTATCTATTGACATATTCTCTTCCTATACTTTCATTTTTGGGCCTTATCTTATCTCATATCTATGAATTTGGCTTCTGTTCTTATTTACAGAAAATTGTGGATATTACACTTAATCACCAAAATTCCCCTACTTTGTCTAATTTTTCGTAAATCACATTTTGCCCTTAACTTTTTCGCCCTTGATCTTTTGTCTGATGACCTTTGGTTCCTTCTTAGGAGGTCACCCATCCCTACATTACTCCAGGGCGAGCACGCTTAACTGTGGAGTTCTTAAAAGAATTCACACCATTAGGGCCGGGTTAACTTTAATCTTTCCGTTCCAACAACATCTACTTTTTCTATACTTCTATCTACGGGTTCTAACTTGGCTTTTGATTATCGATTTGACCCTTTATGTCTAATGACCATATTGCCCTTGGTCTTTATACTTGATGACATTTACATCCTTGGCTTACATTCTTAGTAATTTCAAAGCTTTAGGACTAAATTGACCAGAGTCTCTTTGATCCATTGACACCTTCTCTTTCTGTACTTTTATTTTTGAGCCTTATCTCATCTCATAGCTATCGGTTTGGCCTCTATTTTAATTTATAGAAAAGGGAGGATATTACAGCAAAACTCGAGCATTGAATCATTATGCTCGAGCACTACTTTATCTGACAGCTACGCCTAAGCTCTGCAAAAATCTTTCCTTATTTGTGTTTAACTAATTTGAATCCCACCTGCTCTCATAAATGCGGGATTATTGACTCATGGAAAGAGAAACAAAGCTACCCAGTTCTCTCTTCTACAAGAAGCATTAATGCTCGTCTGCTGTCGTTGTGGTCGATGGTTTGAGTTGCATTTAAATCAACATTAATGGTGAAGTAGAATGTTTGGTGATGTGAGTAACGGATGTTAATTGAGTCTAACGGCTAACTTATTGATTCATACGTTAAATTATACGGCTAACTTATAAATTATCAAGCATTCAAGATGAAGCGCAGAGATAAACACTGTGAATAACTACCAACATTCATACGTTCAAACTATTCTCTGTAAATTCTTAATTACATTCATTGAGCTTCAGTAAATGTTTATCTACTCTTTAGAGAGAGTTCTTTTAGCCATTCTTCATTATTGATCAGTGAGTAACTCAAGGTTCGGCCTTAAGTCTATTGGGCTGAGTTTAAGCACAAAAACAAGGAGTGCAAGACTCTGTTTTAGTGGAAGTGTAAGGGGGAGATATATCCCATTGTAAAGGCTTGTGGAGCCTTCTGTTGTTGTTGATAGTGAATTGAGAAATCTCAAAGGCACTCTGAGGACTGGACGTAGGTCAAGAGGATCGAACCAGGATAAATCCTTCGTGTCATCACTTTTTTGCTTCCTCGATGACTTTGTTTTATTTGTGCAATTGTGATTTTAAATTTTAAAAGTGACCAATTCACCCCCTCTTTGTCAAATCCTACTCTAACACAATTAATAGCCATATAAGTGTAAAAGTTAAAGAATTTGATACCTTATTGACTTAGTCTCCCTTTATCTTATATTGCCTCCTCTTTGCACCTTAAGAGCTTTCTTCTTTGCTATACAACTCCTACAGATAATGTAATACATTTGGCATTAACAATAGACCACAATCAAGGTATTAAAACACTTAGAATCCTCTTAGAACTTCTCTTACACTACTTAGGGTTTTCGAACCCCAACTTTGCCAAAATTGTTTCTAATACTTTCAAAATTCTTTTCTCACTTGTAACCTACACAATTTGGTATTCTAAACTAAATGGAAGCATAAAAAACATAAAAAATTCATTCCTTCCCTAGATTCAACTGCTGGCTGAAAATATGAAAAATAAGAGGAGTCAATTTTTTATCTTTCCTTCTCATGTGCAAGCATAAACTTGTCTTTAAATCACTTTCTAATCATTATTTGACACAAAATCCATCATATATAATTAGCCTTCATTTCGTGTAGCACCTCCCCTTGTAGGGTTTCATGCCCAAAATTTGAATACAACTTAAATCAACACAAAATAATTAACAAGTTTCAAAACATGCATAGAATTGTATTTTGTGTTAGTGTATGATTTGATCAAGAAAGGGTGAATTGGTCACAAATAATATTTTCATTTTAAAAATAGAAATGAAATATCACTGAGAGTAGAGGAAAAAGATTAACACGATGGATATATCATGGTTCGGTCCTCCTGATCTACGTCCAATCCTCAAAGCCCCTATGAGATTTCTCAACCCACTAACTACAAAAGCAACATGCTTTTCAAGCCTTTAAAATGAGAACTCACTCCCCCTTATAATTTCCCTAAAATAGAGACTCTCATCCTCTATTTTTTTGTACAATCACAGCTAACAGACTCACGACCTAATCTTGTATTTCTCATAGGATTACAGTTTCAAATGGCTATATAAACTCTCTCATAGAGTGTGTGTATTAACACTGAAGCTTAATAGTGGTAATAAATGATTTGCAGAGAGGTAGTTGAACGAAATGAATGCTGAACGAAATGATGGTGAACGTTGAAGATGTGCTGGAGAGAAAAATAGTTGTGCCCATACCAGTTTAATGAATCAATCATAATGTATTTATAAGGACAATTGGTATTCAAAAAGTCATTGCGGAAATGAGAAAATATCTGGCAAAAAGTAGTCTACTGTGATACTGATAACTGTCAGATAAAAGCAATACTCGAGTACTGTTTCTCATAACTCAAAGTGTTGGGAGAGGATAACTAATGAAAATTTGAAATCCATAAGGCTATACTCGATTTTTGAGTCTTACAGAAACATTTAGTGTTACTTGAGTATTCATTGAAAGTGTTGAGCTGTAAAACATGAAAAAGTTTGCTTATAACTCAAGCAGAAAGCAAAGTTTTGAAAAATGTCTTTGATACTCAAGTTCTAATGCATAACACTCGAGTGTTGACAACACTTTTGCTGTCACTTGTGTTTTGAATGGTGTTGTTGAAGTAAAGCCCTTCAATACTTGAGTTTTCCATAATAGTGCTTGTAATATCCACCATTTTATGTAAATTGAAATAGAGGCCAAACTGATAGTTATGAGATAAGATAAGGCCCAGAAATAAAAGTACAGAAAGAGAAGATGTCAATGGACCAAATAGACCCTGGTCAATTTAGTCCTAAGGTTTGAAATTACTAAGAATATAAGCCAGGGACATAAATGTCATTAAGTATAAAGACCAAGTGCAATATGGTCATTGGATAAAAAGGGTCAAACCAATAGTCAGAAGTCAAGTTAAAGCCCACAGATAGAAAGCACATAAAAAGTTGATGCTGATGGGCTGAATAACCCAAAGTCAGACATGGCTTAGCGGGAGAAATTTTATGAGAACTCCACAGTTAAGCATGCTTACCCTAGAGTAGTGTAAGGATGGGTGACCTTTTGGAAAGGACCCAGATGTCATTACACGAAAAGATCAAGGGTGAAAAAGTCAAGGGCAAAAATGGGAATTATGAAAAGTTAGACAGTGTAAGGGCATTTTGGTCATTAAGAGAAAGTGTAAGGGAATTTTGGTCATTTGACAAAGTCAAATTCAAATTCAAAAAATTAAATAGTTGACCAAAATATCAGAAAAAGTCACAGATGCCCAAAAGATAGAGTAGAACTCACTGATTAACAGAGTTTTGACAGATTGCTGAAAATCAACCTAGATTTTTATTTATAGAATTTTGAAGATTAAACAGCCGAAAATAATTATTTGAGGTATCAAGGAAAATCATAGAAATTTTTAATGCCCTAAAAGTTATCTGCCCGTCGGAAATACGTTTTTCAGGGATTTTAGGCAGAATAAGATTACCCTGTTAATTTTTAATGAAATCAAGGGGTATTTTGGGGATGATAATTTTACCATATTCAAGAGGAAAATATGGAGATTAAATGAGGAAGAAAATATCTCCATAAAAGTGGAAAAAGATTTATTGGAATTAAGTTACTTTTACCGGTGAAAGTTGTAATCGGTAGAAGTAACCGAATGGTAACCGGTTTGGTTAGTGTAACCAAGGTTCCCAACAGATTTTTCATCCATGTGCAGCCCATTATGACACCTTTATGAAGACCAATAAGAATGAAGTAAGTGGCATGTGTGGTGGTTTAGTATAAGCTTTTAGATTAAGCTTAGTAAAGCAAGACAAAATCTCCACCCTTCATTCTTTTTATGAGATAATTAAGTAGCAATTTCTCCTTCATCTTCCTCATTTGGTGACCGACTTTTTGGGGCTGAAAAGATAGCTTGAGGATGCCATTTTCATGGAAGTAAAGAAGAGAAAAGTTTCAAGAACTCACAAGGTAAGGAGCTAAACCACCCAATCATATACCTTTTTTTGATCCTTGTGATCTCTTCTACCTCTTCCATGGTTTAGAATTTTGATTAAACTCCTCTCTTTCAAGATTAAAAGTTTGTGTTCTTGAGAACAAAAGTTAGAAAGAGAGGGATTTAGAGCCAATAATTATGTGCAAAACACTCCTTGTGTTGTAAAGAGTAGTTTGGTGTATAGCTTGTGATTGTTTGATGGTTGTTTGGTTGTTTTGTAAATTTTGGGATGAAGAACCCTAAGGGGAGGTGCTGCCAAAATTTTCACTTGATATGGGAGTGTTGTATTTAAGCCAAACAACACATGAAAATGGGTCTGGGAGCAAGAATAGGTGCTAGAATGTGTTGAAAGTTTGAAAAATCATGTTATGGCATTTATGTGTATGTTTCAGTCTGATCTGGAAGTGGCTGAAGGAGTATGGTTTTGATGATTTTGATGCTTCCAATGGCTTTAAAATGAGATTTTGTGTAGGGTAAAAGTGAGCCCAAGTTTTGAGAAGCATTAGAAACTACAAGGACAAGTTATGAAACTATAGGGTACCTTTATAAGAGCAAAGGGCATATATTACGTTTTTGTGAGTTTTATGTATAGTTGATGGCTTGTGAATGATGGTCACATTATTGAATGATGTTTAGGACATTGAGGAACCAAAGAGCTCATTGAGAAAGGCCATCAAGAGAGGCTTAAACCCTCAAGAAAAGCTAAAGCCACAATGTAGCAAAACCTTCTAACCTTAACTAAGTTGCTTTGAAAATGTGTATGAATTTATGCATGACTTGTATTGAAAATTATGATGATTGAAAGTGTGAATATGTGCTTTTGTGTGCTATGGACATATGCATTTAATTGTTACATGTTGCACTTTTATGAATTCACACTTATATTGAAAGTTGTCATGCAATTTTATAAATTGTGTTGGAAAGTTTTGCTATTGGGATTTCTAAAAATCTCATTATCTCCCCAACTAACCATGTAGGTGGAAGATCCAGCAAGGGTAAGAGCAAAATGAATGGTGATTCAAGAAGGTATAATGTTGTGCTTTTATGTATTAAAGCTATGTGTGATATTAAAAACTTATGTTTAAGTTTGTATGTGGTTTGTAAGTTAAACCTCTACATATGTGGTAGTCAAAGAGAGGTGAAAGCATACTTTAAATATAGGCTAATGCATATTTAATTATGAGAAAAAGGAGAAAGCAAGCAAGCATGCTAAAAAGAAAGAAAATGAGAATGGAATAACTCCATAAAAGTGATAGTAAGGTTGATCAAACCCCCAATTTTGGTATGACGTGAAACAGGGCAAATGAACTTCGAATGAAATGCAATTTTCCATAAACATAGTTCATGTTGCAAGCTTTAAAACAAGCTAAAGAACACTGAAATTGGAATTTTGTACGAGAAGTTATGATGTTCCAAAGTTAGCGAAAAATCACAGAAAAACCTAGGAAAATGAAAAATTACCAAATGAACAGTGAACATTTGTGTAATAAACTGATTCAATTGGGTAAGTTTCTGACCCAATGAGTATTTTTCCCTTGTAGAGGATATTATAAGATTGAAATAGAAATTGAAACCACTCAATTTTGATTTTGCTAGAATTAATTATGAATTTTCAAAGTTGGGCCAAAATTCAATAAATAGTAACTTTTAAAAATCAAATTTTCATATTTGATTTCTTTTGACTTTTTAAGCTATTCAAGGCCCAAGAATGGTTCCATAATGATATAAAATGAAGCTAAAGGGGTTAGTTAAGGTGTGTTACAGGGCGCGAATGTGACAGGAGTAGAAAGTTAGAGCCTATGATGATAAAAGGCGCCGTAGGATAGACCTACGGCACCCTATATAGCAATATAGGGTGCCGTAGGGTGAAATATAGGGCGCCGTAGGGGACATCCTACGGCGCCCTGTATCACTATATAGGGCACCGTAGGCATATTTTTTTTAATAAAAAAAACCTTCTGTGCAATTTTATTTAACCCCTTTACTACATCCAATTCAGTTTACAATTCCATTTTATACACCAGATCAAGTCCAGACATAATAAACACATATCAGGGTTATAAGCAAAAGTCATTGTGGCATAGAAACACAAAATTCATCAAGAGTTAGACGTATATATCTATCTAAGCCAAGTCCTTGTGGCAGCGAAACACAAAAGTCATTGTCATTTACTGAGCAAAGATCATTGTACGTTTGTGGCAGAGAAACACAATTCATCAATCTAATTAACCCTATAAAAGTCGACATGAAGAGTTAGAACTATATATTCACCTTGAAGAAATAAGGATTATTTAGAAGTCAATGAGACGTTTAGCCAACAAATCTCTGATCAAATTAATGTCACAAGCCAAGTAAGTATCGTCATTATAAAAAATCTACAAATTTAAAAACAATTATTAGAACAATTCAAATTCATCAAACTAAACGGTTAACTCATCAATATTTGATAGATTATGTATTACCTCTTCTAAATCTCTAGTCAATCCACTCTGAATGATATTATACATGTAACTGATGACATAATACCCGCACTCAATATTGCCTGATTGTCGAGGGCACTAAAGATAAAAAAAACATATTGTTAAAACGTATAAAGGGATAAAACAACTTTCAATGAAAGAACTTAAAGTCAAAGTACATACTTTTGGATAAGACCACTATGTGGTTTTATTTCTACCTTCACGTTTACCGCCCATAAATCGGTATGTCTTGAGTGCGCTGCGATTGAATTGACAATAGTTTCATATGAAAAAAACATATTTAAACATCGTTAAAAGCAATAATTTACAAATGGAAAAACTTACGTATCAAATACGTATTTTTGGTTGTCCTCTGCCTTTCTACCATACAATGGATCAAACCAATACACAGTATTCACGAGGGGGCAGACAACACAAAGACTCCAATGATGACTACAACAACACATATAAATGAAAATGAAGTTAGCAAAACAAGTTAATTATTACCAATTAGGCTAAATGTGTTAAAGGGGTGACTATAATTCCATACCTTTCAATTATTGGCGCTAGGTAACACAGCTTTGGATTAACATCTGCTCTTATTGTGCTCCTAACGTAATGCACCCTATGTTCTAGAGAATTGTAACTCTTTGTTGTATTCGCAGGACATAAAAATCCATACAGATCACCTCTAGAAAAGTCGACGCAAATATTGTGGAAGGTCCTATTAAAGAGTTAAATAATAAAGAAAATAGTGAATTATATAAAACCTAAAAAATGACATCATTAATTGAAGATAGGAATATAAAAACTTCAAGATTGCAAACTGAAGCCATGCTATATCTAGGTCCTCCAACGATAGGAATTGTTTCACATCATCCTTGTCGATAACGAATTTATACGTTAGACCAAGACCCACAATCCCATCAAGCATCTGCATGGTCACAGGTGTAAATTTTTCTCGTAGCTGCCGCAGCCGTGACAAAGATGGAAATTTTGCAGCTTCTTCTAGGTCCTAGTAAAGTAGAGAATACAGATTATAAATATAATGCCGAAGAAAAATCAAGTAAGATCATAAGGTGGCTACTACCTCATGAGGTGTTGTAGGTGTAGACATTAGATTTTTCAGCCAAAGAATGAAACAACCCTTGGATTGACCTAAATGGATCACCTCTCGATCAGGGATTGGGACGTGGAGGCTTCCTCACCATCTTCAATACGTGTCACCGAGACGCGAGACAAGCTATCTGGAATTGGCATATAATGGTGCGTAGTAGCTTGCCTGTAGAAATAAGCATAGGCAACAGCGCGTATTGGCTCATCCAGGTCGAGAGTATAATGCTCTTCAACTTTTTCTGCGGGGGAATTAGGAGAAGGGTCACCCAGTAATGTCTTAAGCGGATTATTGATATATTTGCTACTGGGAAATACAGGGGAATCCATGTTCTTCAGTTCGTCAATCAGCTTCCCTGATTTCAGGAGAGCTGCGAACTCAGCTCTCATCTCAGCTCTCATCTCCTCTGCATATTGTCCATCATCTGGGTTTGTATCTGGCTTTGGATTGATCTGCGAAGTTGAGCGTCAAACCCAGCTCAGAATGATTGATGCATCTCAGCTACTCTAGATTGAATCTAAGCTTCAGTAGACTATTGAGATGGTCGTCCAAAATATTTTCCTAGACTGGTTCCCCTCGACTCCCCTCGAACTTGGCCTGGGTTATCTGGCTTTCCAATCACCATCGCTAAGATGTCCATCCTCCTACTTTGAGTGAAAGTCCCTTAGCTGCTCTGCTATGTAAGGTCATCCTGCATCATATAATACGTCATAAGTGAGGTACCAATAAACCCAAGACAAACAATCACATGTAATCATTATATGTCAACACTTACAATCCTTCCAGCCACCTCAGCAACTGCTTCATTTATGTACTTGCCACCTTTCATCCTCGCTGCTTTCCATTTTTTGTGACGTGGAGGAGGAGCAGGGGCCTGAACTACAATGGTAGGATCTGAGGCGGATGCCTCCTGTTATCTTTGTTACTCCTCCTCCATCATCTTTTGTTGAAGCTTTCTGTATTCGCCATGAGACAAATAATGCGGATAGATATTTGCAGCACCCTTTTGTTTATTGGCTTCACTTAATTCCTATTAAGGCATAAGAGGGAAATCTGAGTCAATGATAGCAACAAAATGTAGATAACTGAAGGATGTTACCTGAAATTGTGGGTCTTACCGTGACGCCACAAACAACCTCCAATCTTCAGGGGACAGAAACATATATTTCTGACATGGATCTTCATCTTTCTTTGACCCCCGAAGATAATATCGTGTCACCTTGTTCTTGAAGTCTTTCCACCATATGCGAACAAGCCCCATCCAGTGCTTCTTCATTTCCTTAATATCTGGAACATCATAGGTTTGCTGCAAAGTACAACATTGTCTAATGAAATTTGAACAAATCGAAATAAAGACATAAATGAAGTGGTGTTGAAAGTTACATACCAAAATTTCTTACCATATCCTATCCCGTGTTTCTTGTGGAACAGACCGCCATCCAGGGTACAATATGCTAACTCTGCTCCATGCCAAATACCCTAAATAGCTGATAAATCGATCTTGCTCATAACCGATAGGATTTATATCATCATCGAATTCTACATGCACCTTCTCCCGTCGTTGGCGATGACGTGCAGTCAAGGAGGCCATAGTTGTACATCCCCTAACCTTTTTCACAGTTGGATCTGGCACCACCATTGGGTTTTCATCTACATGTCCATCACTGTGTGACTCATCAGAATTTTCCATATTTCTGTTAAGAAATCAATGTCAGATATAAATAAATTGCAATAAGCATGAATAAAGTAAACTAAGGTAAAAACATATAACACACAATACTATAACTCATATCGTAATTAACTCCTTACTTTATGTATTTCCCATATTCCTTCATAGTGATCTTGTCTTACAGCATAGTGATCATCATCAACCAATTCCGCTTCACGTGGTATAGGCGGATTTATAGTAAAAGGGGGTGTATCATCCAGATTAAAGGTTAGATCACCATCCTTTTATTTTTTACTTTGAAGTACGATCGACATTTTTTTATTTGCTGGGTCTTTGACATAAAACACTTGTCTGGCCTGACTTGCTAGAATGAATGGCTCATCTCTATAACCAACTCTTTCAAGATCAACTGAGGTAAATCCAAACTGTTGGTCGACTAAAGCGATAGGGTGCCTAAAGCGACCGCCTTCATTTTTTACTCCCCCTTTTTAAAAAAGGACACAAATTTCAGTAGTAAAAACTATACTCTGTAGTAGTGTGAGCCTTCATTCCCTTCATCATGAGCATTCTTCCGTTTCATCCTCCTTGAGTTGGACGGAACTCACCCTCGAGTCCAATTCGGCATCATCATGAAGATAGGGTGATAAGTCAGCAATGTTGAAAGTGGCAAATCGCCATAAGTGTAACGCTCCTTACTTTACCTCATTAGCTTCATATTAAATTAGTATTGAACCATTTTTAGGCATTTCATAGCTTATATTGACCAAAGAAGTGAAATTTCAAAATCCTTATCGAGTTACTATTCATTTGGTCAAAAATTTCAATTTTCTGACCCAAATTTCAAAATTCATAACTAATTCTAGAAAAATTTAAATTGAGCGGTTCCAATTTCTATATGAAGCTTGTAACATTTCGTACATGGATAAATACTCATTTATCCAAAAACTTGTCCAATCAATATAGTTTATTGCGTGAAGTTGCACTGTTCATATGGTCATTTTTCAATTTTCCAGGTTTTTCTCTTAACTTTGCAAACCCATAACTTCTTGTGTGTATGTCCAACTTCAGTGCTCTTGGACTCATTTTAAAGTTCACCATATGAACTATTTTTCTGGAAAATTTCAGCTCAGTTGAACTTAGTTTATTATTTTTCTTCACAGCTCAAAAATAAGGATTTCTCAGGGTTTTGGACCCCTTTTTCCAAAACTTTCATTTTCCAAAATTGTGTAAAGCCTTGATGACATAAACTAACTCACTTTACATAATCATACATGCATCGATACATATATCCCCTCATCAATTAGAGGTTTAGGGATTACATTTAACTCCAAAAACACTTAAACATAAAAGTCAAGCATATTACATAACTTGTCAACAAAATACTACATAATGCTTCTTTATTCTTCACTCACCTTGCCTTTACCCTTGCTTGAGCTTGTACCTAGGAATGGTTAGTTGGCGGAGTGGGATTGCAAAGAAATCCCAATAGCAAAAGCACTCACACATCCACCAATATGCATGACAATTATTTAGAGTTTAGAAAGAAATGCATGAACATGTGAATTTCACAAACTTCCAAACTTTGCATATGGCCATAGCATATTCAAATTCACATCATCACATATTCAAACATCACAAGTTTGTCATGCAAAAAGCACACTTCACAAATAATCATTAATGCAACTATTAGTGTAGAGTTAGTACTTTTGCTACCTTTGTTTCCAACTTGAGCTTGGACTTGTTTGCTCTCTCTCTCTCTCTTCCTTCCAAAAGTATTCTTTGATAAATTACTTCCCTATACACCATATAAGGTTATGGCTATCAATATCAATTCAATTCCAGGCCACAAAATACATTAAAAATTGGACAAACTTTTTCTTGAACATTATAAACCCTAGAGCTTTCAAACTTGTCCAATTTAATTCCAATACTTACCAAAAAAAATTTCAACACGATTTTTCATTTTAAAGCCAATGGAAGCATGGAAAATCATACTCCTCCTATTTTTTCCAGACCTGGCCGAAAAACAGGACATTTTCAACAAATGTGATTTTCAAACTTTTCATTGCATATAAGGGCTTATTCTTGATTCTAAAACACTTTCCATACATTATTTAACTCAAAAACACTTCTTCCTCATCAAATAAAAATTGGGACAGCACCTCCCCTTAATATTTACCAATCCAAAAATTTCTACAAATAACAAACCAACACAATATATACATCAATCAACTCCTTATCATGCAAGGAGTGATTTGCAACCAATCTTTTTCTCTAAATCCCACACTTTCTCATTTTTCCTCTCATGAACCCTTACTTTCCAGCCACCAAAAGAGAGCCTAAACTAAAAATCCAAACTGATAGAAGTGTAGAGAAAGCTTCAAGGATCAAGAATATGTATAGCGTTGCTTGGAGGAAACACTTACCTTGGAGTTTCTTGAAACTTTTCTCTTCTTCTTTGGAGCAAAAATGGCATCTTGCTCTCTCTTTTTCCAGCGAAGATGACGGTGAAGAATGAGGAAAAATGAGGAAGAAAAGCCACTTAAATCATGTGAATTTTAAGATCAATGGTTAGGATCTTTTCTTGTATAAGTGATGTGATCCAATGGCTACAATTTTTTTACCACACAAGATTTTTCTACCCAAAATCTTATCCAAATGGGCTGCCAAAATTAGAGGATAAATCAGATTTTATCACATGGTGCCACATGTCAAAATCTGATTTTTCTTGCATAAGCAACCTTATTCTAATAATTTCTACCACTTATTTGACCTCAATTATTACAACTTTTAGCCTTCAATTAAGGCTAAAACAAGTGTCCCAAACTTACCGGTAAGTAACTTACCGGTAAGTAATTTTATACTATCGCAACACCAATAAAACAACTTACCGGTAAGTAACTGAATATGAGGACACAAAAAAATTGCTAAAATTAATATTGATATCCTCACACTTTGTCTTTTCTCAAATTGCTTCTCGGAATGTCTTTAATTAATTTTTAAAGAAAACCCTAATTCCAGTGCTTTTCTAAGTCTTTTCCTTTCGATCCAGGAAATTGCCTTTCTCGTATTCTGGGCAACAATTTTATAAAATACTAGGAATTTCAAGCTGTTTTTTCTTGCTTTGAGATCAAATATTTGAGGCCTCTTGATATTTCAAATAATTATTTTTGGCCAATTATTTAATAAAAATGCCAAAAATTAAATGATTTTTAAAATCCTCTTAACAGCAATCTAAGCCGATTTAACTGAAACCTGGCCTCACATGCTGATCAGGGACTTTTTCTCCACATTTTGGGCCTCTATGACTTTTTCTGATATTCTTGATCAAACTTTGACCAAGTTGACTTTTGACTTTAGTCAATTGACTAAAATGCCCTTATACTTTCCTTTATTTACCATAATGCCCTTACCTTTTCCAAATTCCATTATTGCCCTTATTCTTTATATTTTATGACATTTAGGTCCTTCTCAAAATGGTCACCCATCCTTCCATTTCTCTAGGTCAAGCATGCTTAACTGTGAAGTTCTTATGAAATTCAGTATATTAGGCCTAGGTTGACTGTGATCTTTCTGGGCCTTAACTCAAGCTGTATCTATCAGTTTATCATGTATTTCAAATTACAGTAAAAATAGGGATATCACAATAAGCACCTGGTAGTGCAACCTTATAAGCATTGTTGTTGATCTTTTGCACAACTTTGAATGGACCTTCAGCTTGGGAAGACAACTTAGTGTTTGGTTGTTTAGGGAAACACTCTTTTCTCATATGGATCCAAACCAAGTCTCCCACATTAAAGCCCGTTGTTTTCGACGCTTGTGTCATTGTGTCTTGATTATGGAATTTTGCTTCTTATGCTACCAGAAAAAAGCAATTTAGCGATGGATAAATGACTCTTTTCTGTCGCTAAAATGGAGTTAGCAACAGCAAATTTCTGTCACTAAATATTAGCGACCCTCATTTTAGCGACGGCTTTAGCGATGAAACTTTTCAGTCGCTAATGTAACATATTCCGTCGCTAATTTAACATATTCCACTGCTAAATGGGCAATTATTTGGATTTAGCATCATCATATTTGACAATTTTATCACTAAATACATCACTGATTTTATATATGAATCAACTACACATTTACAAAAATGTTTTATAAACAAATCTTGTTCAATCACACAATTGACCCAAAAAATCAACTTTTAAATAGTAATATCAAGTACACAATGTCTTTAACCATAAGAATATGTCCTAATGTCTGATAAAAGTCTTAAAGTTAAAAAATAATACATATAAAGCTTAAAGCTCTAAACAATACAATTATTGTTCATTGATTTGGATATGGTTTCTTGGAAAAATTTACAGAAATAGCATGTTGATCAGGAGCCGTGTAACACTCCTTACTTTACTTCTTTAGCTTCATATTATACCATTATTGAACCACTCTTAGGCCTTACATAGCTTAAATTGACCAATGAAGTGAGTTTGCAGAAATTACTATTCATTTGGTCAATTTTCCAGATTTTTGGCCCAACTTTGAAAATTCATAACTAATTCCACAAAAATCAAAATTGAGTGGTTCAAGTCTCTAAATAAAGCTTACAACAATCCCTACAGAGAAAAAAATACTCAATTTTCTAGAAACATGCCCAATTGATACAGTTTATTGCGTGCAGTTACACTGTTCATATGGTCATTTTACAATTTTCCAAGTTTTTCTCTTAACTTTGGAAAATCATAACTTCTTACACAAAAGTCCAATTCCAGCAAACTTTAGCCTGTTTTAAACCTTACCATATGAACTATTTTTACACCAAATTTCAGATCAATTGGGATTCATTTACTATTTTTCCTCATAACACAAAGTTAAGGGATTGAACCCTTTAAGCTTGCAACTCCATTAATTTCTTAGCATTTGTTTTTCCTTTATTTTTCATATCATTTTACTAACATATTCATACTCAATGCGATGTTATAGCTCACATACTCATATGGTCAAAACATGAAGAGGTTTATATTACAACATCTTTGGCATGCCAATCATAATTAACATACAAAATCCCAACATAAAAGATATTGCTTCCCTTACTCTTCATGCATCCTTCCTTTCCCTTTTGCTTGAGTTTGCACCTATGTTTATTGTTGGAAAGGGTGAGATTTCAAGAAAATTCCAGTAGCAAACAACTCTAATAATACATCTACGTGCATGATTATCAAATGAAAACAAGTATGCCATGTAACAAGATAATAAACCTTACTTTAATCAAGTTTTCACAATGCCAAGGAAATCATTACATAGCTATCACCATGCATTCACATAAGCAAGGTTTCATAAATCAAGTGGCTACAACCACATATCAAACATGGCAATTCACAAATATATAAATCAATGCAAGGTAGATGCCAAAGTTACGAGTGTTGCTACACTAGTTTGAACTTTCCTTGAAACTTGAAGGCTCTCTTGTTCACCCTTCCAAATTATCCCCTGCACAACTTAATGGCCTACATAATTCATAACATAATGACCATTAATCTTAAGCCATTTCCAAGTCAAGAAACACCTTACAACCCCATAAAAATCCTTTAGTAGTTTAAGTGTTCTTGAAACCCTTAAACTTGGAAATTCAATTCCAATGCTTCCAAAATTATTTTTTTCATTTTCTCACTTCCAAAATTCATACAAGCATCAATCCATGAAAAAACATACAACAATCAACTCCTTATCTTACATAGAGTTGTTTAGTACCAATTATTTGAGCTAAATCCTTCTCTTTCTCATTTTCACTCTCAAGAACCCTAACTTTTCAGCATCAAAAGGAGGACTTTAATAAAAAATCCAATCCATTAGAAGTGTAGAGGAGGTTGCAAGGATAAAGAATATGTATGGGTTTGGGTGGTTTAGCTTTTTACCTTGAGTTTTCGTGAAGCTCTTCTTCCATCCTTGTTCCAAAAATGGCGTCAAGCTCTCTGATTGAGACATATTTTTTCACTTCTTTTGCCTGAATTTCCAAAGTATTAGATGCAATTTTGGCCCATCATGACATTTCTTGAGCTTAATTTGGAAACTAGAGTTGTTTGTTGTGATTAGCTTGATTTTGGGCGTAATTGCCATGAAATACGATATATTTGTGCTTAATTCTAATCATGAGTAAGAGATACTTCAAATCTTTGCTATTTTATTTCAGGAACTCTAGCAAAGAACGTGAGGAGGCAGCCTTAGCAAGTAGTTTAGGCTAGCTTGTGCCATTGTTTGTTGTTTTTGCATTTTACTAGTTTCAAATTTTGTATATAGTATAGATTTGCATTGTGCATAGCATAACATTGAGTTATTGAAAATTCAAACAAAGATACCAGTTTTCATCTGCATTTTTGCATCAGCTTTGGCACTTCCTCCGTGGCTAACTCCGTTTTTCACCACAGCCAACTTTGATTTGGAGTAGGAAAAACCTCTCGGGTGTAGTACGCCGCGACCAATTTTAAATTTCACCGCGGCGTAAGTTTGACTATCAGCTGAGCAACCCTCTCGGGTGCTGTTCACCGCAACATAACTTAAATTTCGCTGCGGCCAAAACTTCTTTTCCTAGCTTCATTCATCCATTTCATTCCACTTTTAGTACATACACACTCATAAATACACTTACTATTGGAAATTGTGCCCTAGGGGCCAATCATTGTACCTCACACATTATTTATTTTAATGTATTTTCTCCATTTAATTATCATATGTTTCGCATGTTTATTATGATAATTGCATCCATGGGCAAATTATGAATATTATCTTAAATGTCCTTGGTCAGTTATCTATGTGGGAACAAAGATAAGGTAAGACCAGTATGACTTTGATAAGGTATGGAGATACGAGTCAAAGTCATAGGCACTTGTAAGAGTATAAGGTGCTGGACCGACCCACTATGAGAAAGTTGCATGGATTAAGTTATTAGCTTATCTCATATGTAATCACGTTACAATGCCCTTTAACTTGAGATCATCATGGATTCCTGCATGAAAGTCACTAAGCTTTGACCTAGTCAAAAGTCACCTTTGACAGGGTGATAATAAAGGCTATGATCGGGCTTAGGGATTTTTCATGTGGAGGAATGTGAGTGATCAAGATGGGATTTGTCCCTCACATTAGTTGAGAGATATTATTGGGCCCCTCGATGAGTGAGTCTAAGAAATGTATGGCTATACTGTAATGAAAAAGAGTTTTTGTTTCCTTAATCAAACTACTCAGGGATCAAGAAAGTAATGGTCGGGAATAGGAGGATGACGTCATCCATGCTTCATCCTTGTCCCAGATGTCGTGTGATAAAAGGGACGTGATGTGATTGCATGAAAGGTTGCATCGTGTTAACGATCCCCATATGATTTGGGTAGTCGTAATGTATTGCTAGAGACCGCTTGCGACTTGTGGGTTAATGTTGACTTTAGCCCACTGCTAACTTTATATGGGTCTACAAGGTCGCACGCAAGAACAGCCCAACATAAGCTTTATTTCTAGGGTTTATTCAAATTTTAAATATATATGTTGAAATTCAAAATTGCACAAATATTATGTAAATAATATTTGTGTGTGTTAGTTTAATATTTAATTTATTTGATAAATTAAATAACTAGCATTAATTTAATTTATAAAGATAAATTAAATTCATTAGCTCATTATTTGGATTAATTAAATGGATATGATTTGATCAGATCAATTTAATCCAAATTAACATTGCAAAATTCGAATTTCAAATTTCGAATTTCAAGATTAGATCTTGAATATCTTTTGAAATTCAAATTTCAAGATTAGATCTTGAATATCTTTTGAATTTCAAATTTCAAATTTCAAATTTCAAGATTAATCAAGATTAGATCTTGAATATCTTTTGAATTTCAAGATTAATCAAGATTAGATCTTGAATATCTTTTGAAATTCAAATTTCAAGATTAGATCTTGAATATCATTTCAAATTCAATTTAAAGATTAATAATGATTAATCTTGAATATCTTTTTAAAATTCAAATTCGGATTTTTCAAGATTAATAAAAGATTAATCTTGGATTATGATGCACTCCATGAGCTCTATAAACATGAGTTCTCGTGAATAGTAGATGCATTGCATTATGAATTTGAATTCGCTCTTGAGCCACAAAAACCCTAGAGAGAGAGTGAAATGAAGAGACGCTAGCACGCTGCTTTTGTTGGGGACTGTTCGCGTGGATACTGGTAGAGGGAGCCAATCAAAGAAGTGTCGGCTCCTCATGATTGAAATCAAAACACAAAAGGTCGTGGAACTTGAAGAGATCCAAACGCAAGAAACGCTTCAGATTCAAAACGCAAAAGGTACGGCTCTATCTTCTGGATCTAAACGCCTTTGACAGATGCATATTTGGGATTAGAAAATTTTAAATTCCATTTCATGTACATTCTAATCCCAGCAGTGGTATCAGAGCTAGGTCAATTGTGCGTTTAGATTGAGTTTATGTTATTAGCATGAGATGTATGCTTTCTTGAATTCATATGTGCGTTATGACTGAGAATATGATATATAGATGATATATGAGTTCTCGTATTCTTGAAGCATGTATGAATTATGTATGTGATACATAACATATACGTTTTGATTCTGTATATGATACATGATGTATGCATTTTTGAATCTGTTCATAAGAAGGGATATATGTTCATATACATATGATGTATACACAAGTGCGGTTTTTGTTCTCATGAATATGTCCATGCGTTCATACGGCTACGGATTCGTATATGATGCGAATCTGCAATACATGTGATGTATTGTTATAGTCATTGGTTTAGACTTGCGTTCATGCACTGCCCCTTGACCCCGTATGTGTAGTGCGATATAATTTGAACACAATAAAATTCATTTGTATTGAATAAATCGTTGCTTATTGTGATTTGATCTTGAATGATTGAATGGGTATGGTGAAACAACATGGCTTTAGTTTTACAAGGGGTTGTAAAATTTAAATACGACCTACGTGTCGTGCCTTCCTTTAAAGATTCTTGATGTACATTCTTTTCTCATCACACTCCCCTCGTATGTTCAAATGATATTTCTCTCAATGTAATCTTTTAATCTTTTCTAGAATTCCTCTCATTGGCTTGAGAGGATTTAGGTTAGGACAACCATGTTGTCTCACATTTATTATATGCTTTAAATTTTGATTATATCATTGCATAATAGTTTACGATAATTAAAATGGTATTGTATGAGATGCAATTGCTAACCCGTATTATATTCGTAAAATTAATTCGTTGAACCCTCCAAATGAATCTTAAGTCATAATGCTGTCAATTAATGAATAATTGTCAAAATCTCGATCGCTCAGTTGTAGGTTCCACCAAAGTGGATGGATTTTGTGTTATCTGGGTAAGACGATCGTGAGTAATGGTGCTACTCACACAATTCATTATTGTCTTGACTTAATTGAGATTATCAAAACAGTTTTGGATCTCAAGGCATTAGATGGGATTAAACATGTTGGGTCATATGATGACCGAATCCCATAAAATCTAAGAGTTACATATGATGTAATTGGTAAAGGGTTACCTACCTAAATAACTTAAATTTAAGGTCTTGCCAAAGCGGAGTTAAATTTAAGTGAAATATGGGTCTTAGCCCACTAATTATATTGAGGGTTATTAATTCAGTGGGAGATTAATAATCTATTAATTTGAATATTTTGAATTGTAGAATCATGTATATTAGTAATACCACTACACTATCCCTGCAATTAGTCCTTGAGAAGGATAAACTCAATGGAATGAACTTTCTTGACTGGTCCAAGAATTTGAGAATTGTTCTCAAAAGGGAAAAAGAAAAGCAAGGGCATTGGAAAGGGTAAAGGCCTTACTGGTAAGAGCAAAAGGCCAAACAAACCTGAAACCAAGTCCACGCCTAATAATGCAAAGCCTCAAAAGGATGGAGTCTGCTATTTCTGCAATGAACCTGATCTTTGGAAAGGGAATTGCAAACTCTTTCTGAAAGATCTGAAAAAGAAAAGGAAGGATAGAGGGGCTATCTCTTCAAATATTTATGTTATAGATATTCATTTTTCTACTTCCTTTACATGGGTATTAGATACTGCATGTGGTTCTCACATATGTACAAATGTGCAGGACCTTAAGGATAGTAGAAAATTGAAGAAGGGCAAAGTGGACATACGCGTTGAGAATAAAGCAAGAGTTGCTGCTCTAACTGTAGGCACTTATGAATTAGTTCTGCCCAGTGGGCTTTTGTCAGTATTGAACAATTACTTTTATGTTCCTGCTTTGAGTAGTAACATTGTTTCTCTTTCTTATTTGGATAAGGAAGGTTACACTTCCATTACCGGGAATGACAAATGTTCTATTTATCGTAATGACAATTTTATGCTGATGGTGATATGCATCTTGATCATTACCTTTTAAATTTAGAACATCCCACAAGTGGAAATATCTATAATATAACTACTAAGAGGATTAAATCAAACGATTTAAATTCAACCTACTTGTGCCAAAACAAAATGGTGACATGTGTCCTTAATACAGTATAACTTATACCGATAAAGTAACTTTGTTCTGATAAATTCTACCACTTGTTTGGGACATTTATTTATTTCTTTTTAGTCTTCAATTAGGACCATTACAAGTTGCACAAAAGATTTATGACATGTCTTTCTTTTGAAAATTTTATGCTTCCATAAAGTTACTTTTTGCTATCGCAACACCGATAAAACAACTTGCCAATAGTTTACTGGATCCGAGGCCACCAAAAATTCCCAAAATTAATACTCATACTTTTTCTTTCATCAAATTACTTCCCAGAATGTCTTTAATTAATTTTTAAAGAAAACCCTAATTCCAGGGCTTCCCCAGGTCTTTTCCTTCCGATCCGAGAAATCGCTTTTCTCGTATTCTGGGCAACAATTTTATAAAATATATATTAGAAATTCCAAGCTATTTTTCCCTGTTTTTAGATAAGATGTTTGAGGCCTCCCGGTACTTCAAATAATTATTTTTGGCTAATTATTTAATAAAAATGCCAAAAATTAAATGACCTTGAAAATTCTCTCAACAGAAATCTAAGTCAATTTAACTGAAACCGGGCCTCACATACTGATCAAGGACTTTTTCTCTACATTTTGGGTCTCTATGAATTTTTCTGATATTTTTTGTCAAACTTTGACAAAGTTGACTTTTGACTTTGGTTGAATGACCAAAATTCCCTTATACTTTCCCTTATTTACCATCATGCCCTTACCTTTTTCAAACTTCCATTTTTGCCTTTATTTTTAATGACATTTAGGTCCTTCCCAGAAGATCACCCATCATGTCATTTCCTAGGCCAAGCACGATTAACTGGAAGGTTATAATGGAATTCGGTATCTTAGGGCTAGGCTAACTGCAATCTTTCCGGTCCATTACCTTCCTCTTTTCTTGTACTATCACTACGATAAAAATGCCATTTAGCGATGGAAAATATGTCGCTAAATGTCTATTTTCCATCGCTAAAATGAGGGTCGCTAATATTTTTTGTCGCTAAATGGAAATTTTCTGATGGAAAATAGCCATTTAGCGATAGATTTTTCCGTCGCTAAATGACATTTTTCTGTTAGTGTATGTATCTCTGACCTTAACTCAGCCCATAACTACCTATTTGACATTTATTTCAAATTACAGTAAAACATGGATATCACATTACAAATGATTAATGGGGCATTATTATGGAAAAACGAAACTGTCTCTTTATTGCCTTCATCATGAGCCTTCATTTCCTTCATCATGAGAATTCTTTCGTTTCAAAGGGTAGATGAACTAACCTCTTTTTGAAGATTGGAAATTGCTTGATCGTGCACACACTTAACAATATAGGCTCTTTTCTCTGTTTTCAGTTCAAATAAGAAACAATCTTTGGTTTTTATTTTGAAAAAGTGTTTCACAATAACAAAGCGTTTACATAGAAGAACTTAAAGGATGGAAAAATACCATAATAAGAAGTCGTCTCTGGTTGCTCGCTTTGCCTTAGAGAGAGCTTACTTTGCTTTAAGTCAATGTTGAAGCTTGACTGAAAAATCCTCCGGTGGATCACCGGTTGCCGATCTTCGATCACTTACCAGGAAAATAAACGACACAGGAAATTTTCAGTGATGGAGGGATTATGGGAGACCCAATTAGTAGTATTGTTGAACAACTAAGTATTAATAATATGCACTCTCGGAGCTCAGGAAGACCCATGATCAACAATCAATATATCAATAATAAAGAGGTCACTATTTGTTGGAGCTCTGAATAGTGGGGAAAACATCTTTTGGCACCCAAATTGTCAAATAAGCATTTTGTGTGTGTGTGTGTCCCACTCAGAGCCGAGTATGTTAAATTTCGCTTCTCTAACTTCCTTTGTTCCTTTATGAGTCACTTGCAATTTATCCTAAATTTCTTTTTGCAATTTGACACAGTGTGATATTCTACATCAAATTGATAGCTCCAACATTTGTTTGAACAAGCTTCATGTTATCCTCTGTCCATTCTTCTGGTTTCTAAGGTGGCTTCTTCTGAGAGTGTCCCTCTAGCAATTATGCAGTAGCGTTGACTAGGTCAAAGGTTTGTTGTAAGTTCTAACCTATTTATATTATATAACTTCTATTCCTTACTATAAGAGCCAGTTGATACTTTTTGGGATATTATGGAAACAAATTAACAAATATATATCTATTATTTATTTTCAAAACTAATTTGCTTGATTTATAAATTGATATAATCTAACGATACATATAAATATTTCAGAATATATGTTATAATTAAATGGTTTATTTAAATTTTTATATCACCCAAAAAAGTCAGCTGGCTCTTATATTATGAAACAGAGATAATACTACCTTACCTCTACGGTTTTATATACAATACGATCAATTAAAAAAGACTAAGAAAGCTAAATAAATTATTTAATTATAGTATACGTTATATAATCTCTCTGAAATATTTATATGTATTATTAGATTATATATCATTTTATAAATTAGGTAAATTAATTTGAAGAAAAACAAAAAATATGAAAAATTTAAAGTAATTTATTTAGCTTTCTTAAATTAGTCTTAGGTCTAATATCAAGAACTAGAGGTAGTATTTAAGAAGGAAGGGAGTGTTAGTTATTTT
>JANTPZ010150900.1:0-11472 GCA_025593235.1 Vachellia pachyceras | reverse complement strand
TTTATTTTTTATGGATATGGACATCAGAATCTGGTGCTGGGGTTAGATCTTTTGGCTCAGCAAGGCAGGCAGAATCATCTTTTATCTTCTGCTTCTAGACAGAATGATAACATTCCATGGAAAAACATGTTTGTTGATGTGTCTGCTGACTCTCATATCGAAGCTTACCCTGCAACACAAATTGGCAGCATGTTAATTCCATTTGACCATATAGTTATCCATGGCAAGCAAATTTCACAGTTTCAGAGGAAGCAGAATGTATTTGAAGATGCTACTACTGTGTGATTAATCACTATATAATTGTATCTCAAGTATTTTTTTTAATATCTGCTTACAGAATGGAGATGCTAGAATTTTTTTAATTATTATGAAAATATTTAAAAATTCAATAATTCATAAATAAAAAATAAATAAAATAGAATAAATTTAAAATATTAAATATATAACTATATTATATAAATATATATTAATTATTATAATTATATTAATTATTTATATATATATCTATCTATGCATGCGTGTGTGTGTGGGGAGTGATGGGGACCGGGTGCTTCTCAATGTGAGAAGCACCCAAACCGGTTCCCTGCACACTGCACTTATTTTATTCTGCGTTTCACGGCTCTCTCCTCTCGACTTGTGCGAAACGCTTTAACTTGGTGGCATGCCAGTTTTTTTTTTTTTGAAGTTTGAATACTTTTTAAAGAAGTTATTATAACAAATTAAATTTTCTTAATATGAATATGGCACCATCATAATTTTTAATTTAAAAAGAGGCTTGGGTCCGTGGTCAACATGCCAATCCTTCTTCAACAAAAACCAGATGAAATTTTGTCGTCTGTAGGCAAAAGAAATTTTTTTAATTTTTATGGTTTTTTACTGCAGATTTGTTTCTTATAAACGTGTATGTTTGTTTTGGTTCGGAAGTTATTTGAGAATAATTTTTACCCAATTCGAAGTAAAATATAGGTTTTGGATAAAATATATTTTAGGAGAATAGCTTTTAAGGATTTAGAAACAAAAACTAAGTTTTGAAAGTGGATTATGTTTGGGAAGTTATTGGCTTTTACAGAGTATGATGCAAAAAATAATAGGGAGAAAAGAGAAAGAAAGGAAAATGAGGAAAGAAAAAATTTATTATGATAAAAAGTGTAATTTAATAAGAAAATAATTTTTTCAAAACTTAGGTTTTAAAATGATGTTTGTTACAAAACTTAGGTTTTAAAAAAATATGAAACTTAAACAAAACCTATATTTTAAGATAAAACTTAAATTTTTCCACAAAACCTAAATTTTAAAAATAGGTTCATCCATTTGTTTTAAAAAAATTGGCAAAAATAAAAGTATTGTTTGAAAAACTTGTACCACTTTATTTTGCCAAATACGGTTGGTGGGCCCAACTTGTACACACTTTCCCTTCAACCCACCATTCAGGGAGCGCCAGCTGGATCAAATGGAGGGGCGGGGCGGGGCTGTGCTGCATAAGTGGATAATTATCAACTTTCTTCTTTCTTCACAGCTGAGTAACAGCTTGAAGGATTCATACTTATAATTGGAACACAGTATTTAATAATATCCGATTCAGCTGACAAGGAATTGATTTACATCATTGATAGTCCATTGTTTACATGAGAATCTGGTTAATGGGCAATTTGCAATTATCTCTGTATGGTTACTGAGCTTGTGAGGGTGTGCTTTTCTCACGTGGTAGCAAACAGATCCTTAGTCATTTTACTTACCTAGCAATCCAAATTGAATGATGATATAGAAACCAAAGAATTCACATTAGAACTCTGAAAAAAAAAAGCTCTCAAGCTTCTTATTTCTTTTGTGTGTCTTACAACTTAAATGGCCTCCTATTCATACTAATAGATGGCCAGCCAACGTTCTAAATCCTTTGAACAAGATGTTACAGAGTTACAAGTCATCGCGGAGCTTCATTGCTAAAAAGCAATATTGAATTCTTTATTGCCATTATGGTCCGCGTTTCCCTTCATCAAATGACCATGCTCCTCACTTTCTCTTGGGCTTTTTGTCAAAATATGAAGCATTCTCATGGAATGTCAGCAATGTTCTGGTGTTTTGATATGATGATGTATTTAAATTTGAAAACCTGAAGTGAATAACACAATGTGTAGCAAGCCTAAGTTCTTTCATCCAAGCAATAGAGACATGTACTAATTAAAGTAGCCATCACATTTACACACCAACTAATGGAAGCTTGACGAGCCTTGTCGTGAGGGCACAATCAAATAAAAACTAAACTAAATGCAATATAATAGAACTAACCTAGATCGATCTCTACGTGGAGCCTATATTTAATTCCTACGTAATTTAATGTAAATAACCAATTAAATAAGAATTATCAAATTGATTTTTCTAATTAATTAAACTAAATGAATGCAATTAATTTCAATGAAATGGATGTCCTAGGTGATTAAATCCACTAACCTTCATTGTCCCATTTAATATTAAATTCTTTTTTTAACGAAGCACAAGAACTAGTAAGAACCCTTAATAATCAATATTTCTAACCTTTTAATTTAATCTAAACCTAGACTCAATTAATCAATTAGAAATATTGTAGTACTTAACTCGTGTTAGATCTACAAAAGATCCTCTTTACCTCCAATCAATTCTTAGAAACCTAGCAAACCAATTGATCTCAAGAGAATAAAAGAAAGCAATTGAATAACAAAAGTAGTGCTATAGTTTAATCATAATCCAAAGTACCAATCTAACACAAGTATCACAATTCGGATTACATCAACCGATCATAATCATCTTCAATATATATAAATCATAAACTCTAGCCACCCAGAATTATAATCTAGATATATAGAGATTGGAAAGTGAAATTAAAATAAAAGAACTCCCTTAATTACTTAAAGATTCAGGTTAGCTTCTTCATCACCGTCAGACAACAAATTTAGCCGTTCATAGTTGGAGAATTTAATAAGTGGCGGCGTGTGTACATCTTCTCCCCCAACATGTGTGAATGGCTTCGTGCGTGCTGTGGATATTGACGCTATTTCCAGATAATTGTGCGTCGCCTTCTCGCCTTGAGGGATGAAAGAATGGATCAATAATAAAGCAAAACAGTGGCGGCCGCTTTTTCTTCGGAATGAATGGAGATATGATGCCCCTGCTTTCGCGTAACAACACACATATATTATTATAATAATAAATAATATAATATAATATGAAAATAAAATAAATGGATTTATAAATTTGGTCTTTGATTTAAATTTTAAACTCAAAATCTTATATTTTTTAATATAAATTCAGAATCTTAGATTTATTAATTTGAGTTTATCTTCTAATCTCATTTTCTTCCAAAAATATCCTTAATTGACTTTAATTTTATATAATAATCATTAATCATAATTAATGCAATTATGCTCAATAAAAGCCAATAATAACACCAAAATCTCTTAAAATGCCACAAATTCACTTAATAAAATATAGTTATTTTAAAGCCCCATGATAGAAACCAAATATATATGAGGTTGGAAGTTGAACAATGTTTTGCAATGTCCATCAAGCACACCCATACAGACCTGATCGAAGAAGAGGAGATAGAAATCCATATTGGATCAGCAGTGAGAAGCCATATCTTCAGCGTTGACGAGAATCGAAATCTTGTCCTCCAAACTGCCACCACTTCTTGATTTATATCTCAATAAACGTTGGAGAAATGACTTTTATTGAAAAATTACTTAAAAGAATATGAAGCTAATTGAAAAACACAAATATATTATTTTATATATTATGATAAAATTAGGGGAAAATAAAATGATAAAAAATTAAAAAATGGAATAAAGAAAAAAATTGTACAATTAACTAATAATAATATTACATATCACTTAACAAGAAGCCAATGGACCAAAAGGCAATATTGCATTCACAATATAAAAAATTTGTTACTAATAGGGCAGAGCTACGGGTGGGACAGCCTGTAGCCTGCCCATTTATTGGTACAGGGTTCGGGATGAGCTACAACCCATAAGCAACCCGTTTAAGCCTATCTTAAACGGGCTGCCTGAAGCTCGTCGGGTTTGGGCAGGTTAAACTGGCTGCGCGTTTATAATTTTTTTAGGTATGTATCAGCACGCAGCATAATATGGGGCCAAATACTAGCACCTAGCAGTAGCACAATATGGACAAACCCAACAATATGAAATGAAATATACACTCCAGCTATATCAATATGGTTGAAACTTGAAACCAAAATCCGAGATTAGCAACAGTTAACACAAACAATCTCAACGACAACCAAAATCCGAGATGGAATTAGGACCTAAGAAAGGATGCTGGAAGTCGCAGGGTCGAAATTAGAGATGCATTAACAGGGCAGTCATCGGTGAGGGACGGAATCAGAGAGGAAAGAGACGGTGGAGCGGGGCTAAAATTAGGGACGGTCCTTCGTGTTTCCCAATCTGTGTAGGGACAGAATCGCCAACGTCATGATGGGAATCCTCACGGTTATCGGTGAGCTTGAGGAAGGAGACAGTGGAGCACTGGTAGCGACGACTTCTCTCACGACAAAGGAATGAAGCACTGGGGACGAAGGAATGAAGAACTGAGGCACTGGCGATGAAGGAAATCACGGGCAACGAAGGAATGAAGCACTGGCAGCAACGGCTTATCGCACAACGAACGTGATCGATGGCAGGAGTTGGAGCTCTGAGCTCTGAGACGAGAGGACGGCGATCGAGGGCTATGTTCAGGAGTTGGAGCTCTATGCCTGTTGGGGTTAATGGTTATAAAAAAAATGCTTAGCTCACATCGACACCTCTATGCCTGTTGGGGTTAATGGTTATGAAAAAAATGCTTAGCTCGTTGAGAGCACGCAATTAAAATCAGAGGTGGTATCTTTTTTTTTTAAACCTTCATAAATGTGAGAGCACACAATTTAAATACTCCTCATTTTGAAAATACACCAAACATGAGCAATTGATATGTCAAACAACCTGTTAGTGCAGGATAAGACCAAGAGGGGGGTGAATTGGTCATATTAAAAATTTCGAAATTAAAATCAAAATGAGAGCAATATCACCGAGAGATAAAAGGAAAGATGAACAAGGGGATTTATCTTGGTTCGGTCATTGACTTATGTCCAGTCCTCATAGCACCTCTGAGCTTTGTAATCCACCAATCACCAATAAATCAAGCACACCAGCCTTTACAATGGAGATTCACACTCCCCCTTACAATACGTAATGAAACAGAGTCTCATACTCTCTATTTTTGTTTTCTGACCAAATCACAACCCAATAAATTCAAGGTCCCAACCTTGAATTATCTCACAGATTTTCAGAAGATATTGCTCAAAGAAACTCTCTTAAAGAGTAGATAGCAATCAATGAAGTTTAGTATAAGAATTTAATAAATCACAGAGAGACAGATGGATGTCTTTAATACTCGTAAAGATGATCGTCATTTCTGTAATGAATGCTTGAAGCTTTTATAGATGAGAGAAATGAAGTTACCGTTAGATAGAGTTTATTATCTGTTACTCTCATCAACCAACTCTTTGTCTTCGCCATTAATGCTGTAATAAATGTTTATGAGTAGCGTGAACGACGAAGGCTTGAATTATGCAATCTGTCAGTGAGTACAGCGTTTTTCTCTTTCTATGATTCTGGACTTCTGCATTTATGAGGGCAGATGAAGTTCAAACGTTGTTAGACACGAATAAGGAAAGATGCAGAGCAGGTAAAAAGCTTTCAGAGAGATAAAGTAGCCGTTGAGAAACAATACTCGAGTGTTAATCAAGCATTTTGAATTTTATGAAATAATACTCGAGTGTTTTTTGTCAATGCTCGAGTTTCACAAATACTTTTGAAGTTGCTCGAGTGTTATCTGAGAGTATTGCAAAAGATTTTGAAATTTAGTGTAAATACTCGAGTGTTGAAATTCTTATGCTCGAGTGTTAGGAATACTTTCAGTTGATACTCAAGTGTTTAGAAGAAAATTTGAAGTGAAATCATTTAAAATATCACAATACTCGAGTGTTGAAAACATAATACTCGAGTGTTGTCACTTTTCTGCCATTACTCGAGTGTTTAGATGGAAGTGTTGCATTTTTGAGAAAAATGGAGCTCGATACTCGAGTATTCAGAAGTCAATATTCGAGTGTTGTCAACACTTTCATCTAATACTCGAGTGTTGTGCTTGAAGTGTTGTCTTTCATTTGAAAACTTTTGCCCAATACTCGAGTGTTGAAAACAAGCACTCGAGTGTTGTCAACACTTCTTCCACAACACGAGTGTTCCATTTCAAGTTCAAGTATTTTGACTCATTACTCGAGTATTCAACCTCAATACTCGAGTGTTGTCAATACTTCCATTTGTAACTCGAGTGTTCTGGTTCAAGTGTTGAGTATTCTTTTGAAAAATAAAACCCTATACTCGAGTATTGCAACACAATACTCGAGTGTTGCCAATACTTCAACAACAATACTCGAGTTTCACACGAAAGTATTCTGCCATAACATATTTTAACACCAATACTCGAATATTCAAGATCATCACTCGAGTGTTTGTAACACTTCATCTCAATACTTGAGTTTTCACTTAGAGTGTTGGATTTCAGAAACATTTTTAACTTGCAATACTCGAGTATTGAAACCAAGAACTCGCGTATTGTCAACACTTTCAACAAAAAAACAAATGTTGCCTGAAAGTATTGATTTTTAACTCATGAAAAACATTGATACTCGAGTATTAAAACACAGAACTCGAGTATTCCTCAATACTTCCATACAAATTTGACAGAACTCGAGTGTTTCACTAGGAACACTTAATCATCAACAATTTAAGCTTTATAATCCTTGAAATCATTTTGTTATCATCAAAATAAAGCATCAACACAACCAATATTATCTCTCACAACTTTCAATATAACGAAAAAAAAAACTATTATAACTTACATGTGTCTTTGAAACGTGCTTGAATGATGCAGCCTTTGTTTTATTCCTTCAGCTTCCGGAAAAATAAAACTTCTCTTGTGGAGGACTCGAGTTGTGATCTATTTATAGAAATACTAAATCTATGATCTCTATTATTATTAGAAAAGGTAAAACCATTATCTTTAAGAAGGGATAAATTATATCCAAATAGATAAACTAACTAGATAGTGGTAATTACATTAGAAAATAAAACTAAAAATATATTATAAATAGAAATAAATAATTATAATTTAAATGGAAAATGTAAACATTATCTAGTAATATAATAACATTTAAAATCTGAATTTGAAAAAAATAAGTTATAGCTTTAGATTAAATAAGTTCACGGTGTATTAGGAAGGGATAAATTTTAATAAATATGATATATTAAAAAACAAAAGATATTGTCCTTTTGATTCTTGTAAAATATTTGAGTGTGGCGGTAAATTTGTTTAGGATTGTTTTTAATTTTTGCTTCACATCACTTAAAAATATTTGTTTAAGAATGGCAGCTGTTTGTTAGAAATCAAAAGAATAATTATTTCATTTGATATTTAGAATATTTTGATGGGTTGAAATGATATTCGCAATTTTTGACAAATTATGCTCATTTAATTCAATATTTCACATTCAATCTGTATATTCAATACAATATTTTAAATTTCAAATTTAATTTGTATTTAATTTTAAATTATATTCATATAGATGTTTCATATTCAATACTATTAAGATTTAATACTATTCAAAATACACTCTTTGGTAAGAAGAAGATTCACCTTAATGAAAACTAAATATATGATTACCTAAAACATAGTTGATATTTTCTTACAAAAAAATCCGACTTAGGTAATATGGTTAATTTTCAAAAAGTTCGTACTCGGTATAAATTAATAATGAAACAGTTATCTTTTGTAAACTAAAATATTAAAACTAAAAGTTGAGATTAATTAGTTGACTCTATTTTAAGAGGAAAAAACTTATATTGTGTTAATTAATTTTTTTTCTTAAGTTGAAAAAACTATAGCCAAAGTAGCTAGATTATCTTAAGAAGAAATGTATATTACCAAACTTTAGAGTTTGCATACTCTGATTTGTTTATCCTTAGGTTATGTTGTGACATTATACCTATGGTTAACAATTGGTATCTCTAACTTATTACATATCCATTTGAATAATATTTATCGACCTGCATTTTTAAGGAGAGACTTAAATATTGTTGATTCTTGTAACTTTTAATGGTGGCTTGTGGTTGAGTTTTGTGCTCTGGATCAGAATGATATTGTGATTTGTGAATGGTTTGTTGGGTGGATCAAAATGAAGAGTTGATGAAGAAAAATGACACTAGTATTCAAACATAAACATCAATTTAATTAAAGTAAAGAATCTGTCCTCATATAAAAAGCAACTACTGCTCATGATTTCTTTATTATAAAGAAATCGTGAACCAAAATGTTGACTCAAACATATCGCAAACGGAAAACATCAGTATCTAACAACTTCGCACAGAACTCTTGCAGCTCATGGTCCCATCTGCAATCTTCACACATGTTAGGGTCATTCTCATCATCCTCTTCGGTCCCAAAGAACCAACTTCCAGCTTTGAGCCTCCATGTGTTCTTACAGGGAGAATTCTGATAAAGACGCTTCATTGGAACTTGCACTACAAGACGACTACCCGTTTTCCACATCAACAGTCGAACAAAGTCTAAAACTTCATTCCGACACCTAAGCACACACTTCTGGTCCCTTAAGAACCTCAGGTTTCCCAAAGCCTCATGCAACTCTTCCTTCTTTAAACAACCTAATCTCATGTCGGTCCACCTCATAAGAACAATCATGGCAAAAGCGTACTTTGGCCTCTCGTGTCCTTCTTGGGCAGTGACACATACCAGATCCAACCCCTTCTCGTAATTCTTACGGTCCCCAAAGCATCTTTCCATGCCTTATCTATACATACACTCTAAGTTACCGCTTGATCTGCAGCGACCCCAGAAAGCAGCTACTTGTTGTTGGATATCTGGGATTTGGAATAAAGGGACTTCTTCCAGAGAAGCATGCTTGTACACATAGTCGTCGTCTGTAATGTCCATCATCTCTTTGGAAGTCAATTTAAGGTTATGGAGGTCAACGAGTGATTGAGACGCAACTTTTGATGTAATCTCCACCATGATCTCCCTTGGTAAACAAGTTATGCTCTTGGAACTTTCATCCATGTGATGGGTAACTTCTACCCTTTTCAACTGTTGTGGATTAACCATGGTTTTCTGAACTGCAATCGCTACTGTTGCACCAAAAAAGGAGGAAATAATAAATAAGCACATATAGACATACACATCTGGCCAAACTCATCCAATTAACACATTTTTTAAATTTAGTTTGTATATTCAATTCAATATTTTAAATTTCAAATTTAATTTGTATTAAATTGGAAATTATATTCATATGGATGTTTCATATTCAATACTATTCAAAAAAACACTATTTAGTAAGAAGATTTAGAGTAACGAAAACTAAATATATTATTACCTAAAACATAGTTGATATTTTTTTACAAAAAAATCCGACGTAGGCAATATGGTTAATTTTCAAAAAGTTCGCACTGGGTATAAATTAATAATGAAACATTTGTCTTTTGTAAACTAAAATATTAAAACTAAAAGTTGAGATTAATTAGTTGACTCTTTTGTAAACTAAAAGTTGAAAAAAAATTGTAGGCAAAGTAGCTAGATTATCTTAAAGAGAAATGTATATTACCAGACTTTAAAGTTTGTATACTCTAATTTGTTTATCCTTAGCTAGTTGTGATATTAGACCTATGGTTAACAATTTATCTTTTGACATCTCTAACTTGTTACATATTTATTTAAGTAATATTTATGAACCCACATGTTTAAGGGGATGTTTAAATATTGTTGATTCTTGTGACTTTTAATGGTGACTTGTAGGCGAGTTTTTTACCCTGGGTCGGAATGATATTGTGATTTGTGAATGGTTTGTGGGGTGGGTGTCTTGTTGGGATTAGAACGTACATGTAGCAGAATTTAAAATTTTCTAATCCCAAATACGAATTTGTTAAAGGCATTTAGATCAAAGAGATAGAGCCGTACCTTTTGCGTTTTGAGTTAGTCCCTTCCTTTGCGTTTGGATCTCTTTAGATTCCACAACCTTCGACGTTCTTGCTTCCGATCACAAGGAGCCGATGTTTCTTTAATTGCCTCCCTCTACCGGTATCCACGCGAACAGTCTTTAACAATGGCAACGTGCTAACGCCTCTTCGTTTCACTCTCTCTCTCTCTCTCTCTCTATGGTTTTATGGCTCAAGAGTGAATTCAAATTCAGAATGGGATGCCTCTACTATTCATGAGCACTCATATTTATAGAGCTCATGGAGTGCGTCATAATCCAATATTAATCTTGAAAAATCAGAATCTGAATTTCAAAAAGATATTCAAGATCAATTTTATTAATCTTGAAATTTGAAATTTGAAATCCACATTATATCTGAGATTAATCTTTATTAAATTTAAAATTCGAATTTTCAAAAGATATCTAAAATGCATTTTGTGTTAAAGCGTCCGAACGTAGCAAAAAAAAATCCTACCAGACTTGGTGGGTTCGAAATGCTCTCCTTCGAATAACTTAAAAAAAATCAGAGGTGGTATCTTTTTTTTTTAAACCTTCATGAATGTGAGAGCACGCAATTTAAATACTCCTCATTTTGAAAATACACCAAACATGAGCAATTGATATGTCGAACAACCAATATCATCTCTCACAACTTTCAATATAAATCCTAATCATGGATTTTGATTACGAGACATCATCTAACACCTTTGCAAAAACAAAAGTGCCTCCTTTTTAAAAGAAAATTCAATGTTGCCATAGGAGGCAATCAGGCAACCATGACTCAAGTGTTCTGAAACATTCTTGAATTCATAATAATTATAGGCAAACGAGAGAACTGAAAAAGTCTTGCTTTGACCGTAAGTTATTGGTTGAGATAGAGAGCAGTTTCATCTTATAGAGAAGAGAATACAAGTTTGAATCCTAAAAATCGCATTTATTGAGATAGTTTTAACATTAACATGATATGATAGAGCTTAATTTTAAGTCCCAACTTCAAAGCGATATCAGAAGATTGTGTGTGTTTGGAAAATCTGTTGATAAAAAAGAGTTACAAATTTTAAAATATTTTTATGAATTTCAAGATGTTTTTATTTTAACTTGTGTGTACGGTTAAGAAAATTTGTTTTTCAAACATGCACTTCAATTTAAGAAAAAAAACTTTTTATTATTATTTTTATAAGCTGTTCCGTCATCTCCTATACTGTTCAAGCCCAGAAAAGTGTCCCATGCTTTTTGTCCAACCAAGTGTCACAAGTCCCACATCGGAGAGGCTCGGGAGGGTGCTGGGCTATATAAGCGGGTGCGCTGCACGCCCCCATGAGCTAGCTTTTGGGGGAGAGGGTAATGGCCCCGTGACAAGTGGTATCAGAGCCAGCCCTGAGCCTTCGGGATGAAGC
>JANTPZ010150899.1:0-17778 GCA_025593235.1 Vachellia pachyceras | reverse complement strand
ATAGTGCAAATTGTGAGGGGGAGTGTGGTTCCCTTTGTAAAGGCTTGAGAAGCCTGATGTTATTGTTGTTAGTGGATTGGAAAATCTCAGAGGAGCTCTGAGGACTGGACGTAGGTCAGGAGGACCGAACCAGGATAAATCACCGTGTTCATCTTCTCTGCTATGCTATTTCTTTCAATAACTTCGTTTTTTAGTCTATGATTTAACGAAAATTTTTATAATACCCAATTCACCCCCCTCTTGGGTGATAGCCAGTTTAACATTTGGTATCTGAATTATAAGTCAGTAAAGTAGTGTCAACATGTGGTATCCAAACAAAAATCAATATTTACAATAAAATCATAATAGATAAAATGATCCATTCATCCTATTCCTCCATATCACAAAATAATGTAGATTCAACTTAATGCGCTTAGTAATCCGACCAAGGTTGACTATTCACATTAATTCAACCAATACCCCTTCATTCTCCCCCATGGGTCTAGAATCATAAGGTACCTAGCCTCCCATTTGGGTCTAGGCCAAATGCTCACTTATTTTTGAACCACATTGAAGCTAACCACTATTATCAGTATTGGAAGCAATCGTAGGTATACCACAAACACAATCATCACAAGTTAACCCAACTGCTTCAATACAATTTAACATTTCAATCCCCAAAAGTACATCAAATCACAAGCCCTTCAAAATGAAGATGAGCTTCAATAGTTCATCATAAATATTTTTGAGAAAATATATTATTTTAAAAATACTTATCACTTCACTAAAATTGAATATATAAAAATAGATATAAGTTTTTATAATAAATAATTAAGATACAGAATCTACCTTACAATCAATTCAAACATGTAAAATAACTTAAGTATGATTACCTCAACTCCAAGATAAGTTGCAAAATTAAGCCACAAGAGCACCAACTACAATAAGATAAAGCTACAAAGTAATGTAGATATAAATTTAACATACAAATCAAACAATTAACTTTATTTTGTATATTTAAAGTCTTGGAATAATCATTCAAAATTTATAAATAAAATTTCAACTATTTATTTTAACCTCAATTCAATTTTTTTTTCTCAATCCAAAAACTCATTTGAAGAACAAATTAACTTCAATTTTACAAAATCCCCAATTTGAAGCCGAGGGTTTCAAAAAGATAAAATTGTTAAATTATTAATCCTCAATTCATTCAACATTCTAAACCAATTAAACCTTCACTCCCTTTTTTTATTGCTATTTCAACTCTTTTATTTTTATTAAGTGATTTTTATTATCACTTTATAATTTCTTGTATTCTTAGAAATTATTTTAGATAAATTCTTTTTACTAAAATAATTACATGATAAATTACATTTACCATAAAATAATTATTTCTTAAAGATTAGGATGTTGCAAGGAGTAGCTACCAATGTCACCGTGAGAACCCCCATTGCCGGAGTAAGAATTTCCCTGGGTTTGCTTTCTTAAAATACTCATTTGCTTTTAATCTCTATCATTTTCATCCCTTTCTTGTTGTCATTTAAATTATTTACTCAGTAGAAAAATTATGTTCATCACTTCTTGCTGCTGACCTTAAACCCTTTCAGCTATTATTATTTTCATACATATATTTTTTTTGGATGCATATTTTCATGCCTATATAAAAATGATGACATGTTAAATTTGAACTTGACGATGACATATTATCAAGAAATTAACTGCATGCTTCAAGGAGGGAGAGCGACCCCTCCTCTTCCTTCCCATCCCTTTCCCTCCTCTTCCTAATTTATAACCATTAGATAAACATTGAATGGCTTGGATTTGGTTTTATATTAAAATGTTTTTTAAAAAAAATTCTCTGATATGGTTTTGAATTATTCATATTAACATTCATTGATTTAAATTAATTAATTATTTTTCTTACAATAATCTAAACTTTTGATAATGATTGCATAAAAACTAAATAAAAGTCATTCAATATTATTAATATAATGATTATAAATAGGGAAGAGGATGAGAAAGGAAGAGGACAGGTTGCTTATCCCTTCAAGTGGCCTTAATTAGCATTAGCAAATGAAGCTAAGTTGCAGGTCTGCGTGTGTTTGTATTAAGCTTATGTTACAGTTCTAAATCAAGACATTGAAATTACGCAAAATACAAGCATAAATATTTAAGAGAAATTATTACCTGAGATACATAGCCAAAGAATAGACTAGATGTGACACAATGGGATGTGCATATTACTTGCAAGAGACACTCACAACGTGAACGAAGATATGTAGATATTTATAGGTCCACCCTGAATGTCCCTCCTTCATGTAAGAAGAAGATATTTCCTATTTACTCCTTGTCCTGAGTTTCTCTCACTACGATGTGATTTGTATATCTAAGTTTCTAACTTGCATCTTGTCAACCAGAAAAAAAGAGAAAGAACAAATTAAATAAATAAATGGTTGAAGTGTAAACTTCTTATGAAAGTTTTCACTTAGGATCATTAGGCATCCGGAATTTTTGTAGGTTTAATATTACTCTAAAAGTTTCCATAATAATGTTGCCTTGGTCACTATCCAGGTTAAGCTTGATCACCAACTAACAAAATATGATAAGCTAGATGATAAATCCATATTTTGTATGAAGAATATTAACATTTTGTCATGTTATTTGAGATTTATTGGGTCAATTAAAGGATATTTGTCTTAATAAGAGATTAAAGGAATTTGTTGCCAATTGTAAGATATTTTACCACTCTTTAAATCTCTATTCAAATGCATAATCAGTTTATGTTAATATGTAGAACATTGGGGAGTTAATGTTGAAGGATCAAGGTTTCAAAATGCTCTCTGCGTCACATGCTTCAGCCAATAGACATTTTGGCTGAAGCCAACGAAGTCCTGATGCTCTCTGTGCCACATGCTTTAGCCGACAAGTTTCTTGGCTGAAGCGAATGAAGTCCATATGCTCTCTGTGCCATATGCTTCAGCCAACAAGTCTCTTGACTGAAGCCAACAAGCTTGACGTCCGTACAGCTACAGTAAATTCCACGTGGGCAACTAATTGAACAGAAATTGTACAAAATCAGTTAGAAAACAACCAGAAATAGTGGAGGGAGATGCAAGCTTTTACCCAGGAGTTCATCTCTTTATCCAAGAATCATCCTTTTTTCCATAGGTTAATCCATCCTTTGAATAATCAACCACTTTGCAAAGATATTTTGGCATCTCTCACTACTCCAACCCATCCACGTGAAGATCTCTGCAAGCAACTCCATCTCTCCATGAGCCTTGCTGTAGCTACCTCCATACTTCATTTTTCACTTTGCTCTTCCATTTTCTTTTCACCAGATCCTGTGACCTCTCTTCCTCTTCTGCAAATTTCCATCCCCATCGTCTCCACTGTCACTATATCTCACCACACACCATCAGCGGCCTCCTATTGCTGCTCTAGACTTTGTGTCCTTGTTTTAATCACTGTCTCCATCATTTTGAACACTAGATCACATACGCGAGAAATGTAGCGAGAGCGTTAGGAAGTCTCATCATTCTAGCAGCACGATTTAAGTGAGAGAGTTGTTGTTCCTGATTTTTTCCAGATATCTGATCCAAACAACAGAAGCTCACGATCCTCGAGCACATAACCAGCACTAGACCAAGATGTTGTTCAAGTTCCAGCACGTTGTTGTTGTCACGGAGATCATCATGTGCAGCCGATTCTCTTGCTTCCTAGAAGCTGTGATTAATCCAGAGCTTCATCTACTCAAGGAGTTCATCATTCTTCATTTAATCATTATTTTTGATTCAATTCTTGAACTCATGATGTATTGAGTAGAGATCTGAAGAATGAACTATTTCATTTGATATGGTCAAACTACACGCTTGGATTTTGTTATAGAGTAGCTTTTCTCTCAAACATTATCTTGATTAAGATTGTGATTGAGTGATAGTGAATGATTCATGAGTAATATTGATTGATATTACTGTTGGAAGTGGCTGAGCATATTTGTTTGACACCACCGTGAAATTAGTGAAAGGAAATTATTATGTGAACTCATATAATTAAAAGAGGCAATGAAGGCGGAAATCACAGACTTCTTGGGAAGCATTTTAGACAGTATTTCACTTTCGTGTTCTAGTTTTAAAACATTCCAAAATAGGTGACAAGGAAAACCCCATAAACAATAGCTTAGATAATGATTTTTGTTGCTTTAGAGTACAATGACATAACATCATCTCCTTTAATCTTGTTGAATTAATTTGTTAACTAATTACCTAGAGACATTCAAGCTCTTTAGATAATCGACCTTAGGATTGTGCTACTATTTGCATAATTTGAGTATTAAATTTGGCCTCAAAGCGACTAAAAACCACTAGTATGTTCACATCATCTTTCTCTTGGTTCAAATGCAGATTTGCCTCTAAATTTTAGGCAACCAAAAGTTGTTTTTGGTCCAATAATGCCTTGGATGATTTCAATTTATAGTAATATCGTCTTGACTATTATCTACAGTTAAGTTTAATCATTAATAGACCAAATCTATCAATCTTGAAATTTTTGGTTTTCTCAAATCTTGCATGCAAGATTCAATTTTTTAAAGATATTTTCCTCATTTAATATAAAGCTAGAAAAAAATGAAGTGAATGACATATAGACTTTCCAACCTATCATATTTGATTAATTATAGGTCAAACTTAATTTGAATAATGGTATGTGTGACATTTTTATGATTTGAAAATTTTTGGGGGTGATATTGTACCAAGAATAAACTTCCACATGTCAAATGCTACGAATGGAAACTTTCAAAGAAAATTTTCACATTAACAAAAAAAAATAAGAAGAAATGACATGGATAACATGTGTACCTCTCAACTTAGCATATTTGATCCGTTAATGATCAGACTTAATATGGATAACGATCAGGGCAATACTTTTATGATTTGGAAAGTTTCACGGTGATATTGAACCCAAAATTTTTTTTTTGCCCAACGGTTATGAGTGAAAACTTCTTGGATAAATTTTGATCTTAACACATCAATTATTAAATTATTAAAGGGTTAAGGAGTGAATATTCCTAAAAAATTTTATAAAATGTACAACTTATACTGTATAATTTCCCAAGATCCAAAAATGCCATTAATGGGGCCAAATTGCCACCACGGTTATTGTGACAAACGTCTTTACTTTTAGGTTTAGTGGGTCTCACACTACTGTCTAGTTGTCATTTAGTGCCATCTCATCTGGACATTCCAATCACAAGCACCAAACTCATTAGTTTTATCGAAATTGACATGCTCTCTCTCTCTCTCTTTTCATTTTAAATGATTGTTCAAAGAAATCCATGAACACACTCTCTCCCCCTGCCCCTCAATTCTGACTTTACTCTATCCCTCTCTCTCCTCCTCACCCTTACGACTTCCATCATCTCTGACTCAATTCCACAGAATGTGGCGACTGTTTTTCTATCATATAACAACACTACGTTCACCCCAACCCATCATGGTTGTCACCAACTTGGTTCCTCTCTTTCCTTTATCAGAATTTTGTGCAGCCTTGCCTTCTAACACATCCTAGCAATGTACAGGATCCACTTTGTAGTTCCCTTTACCGGCGCTGTCTTCAACAACACCAACACTTACATTTGATCTACTTCGAGAAGACCACAAGGGATGAAGACATAATGGTTCAAACTTACTGTGCTCTATGGTTCCAGAATGTTAGAACGATACTCCGTAATTGTCGCTGTGGATCTGATATACTAGCCACTTTTCAACAGCTAAAACACATCAACTCAAAGCTCAAACCTTTTTTTCCCTCTTTAAAGGTAAAATTCTAACAAAAAAAAGGTTTTGTGGAAGGGCATCTAACACCATAAAGTTTAAAATGGTGTAAAAATATACATTAAGTTATAAATGTTGTGAATTTAAGAGAAAGAGGGAGAGAAAAATAGAAAGCAATCGAAAATACCTCTTGTTCATTATCTCTAGTGTGTATAATATATATTTGGTGCCTTATATTTAAAGGCGTGAATTTACAGTATCAAGATAGATCAATACAAAGATTACATGAGATAATAAGGAGATACATAATCAAGAATAATGAGAGATATGAACATCCACATAACAATATTCATAACACTCTCCATTAAATGTCCATGACTAAGGGCTTGTTTGGAACCTCTATGCAAAACCTAGGTTTTGTCCAAGTACAAAAATTTTTCTGAGAAGCTATTTTAGATACAAAACCTCGGTTTAAAACCTAGGTTTTGAAAATATTATTTTCTTATTAAATCACACTCTCTATCCTAGTAAATTTTCTCTTTCCTACATTTTCTTTCTTTTTGTTTCCTCTTTTCTACCTACTTTTTGCCTCGAACTCCATATAAGCCAATAACTTTCCAAACCCAATCTTTTAAAACCTATGTTTTGCCTCGTAATTTATAAAAGCTATTCTTCAAAACTCATGTTTTGACTCATAATCCATAAACATTATTCTCAAACAAACTTCCAAACAAGCCTAAACATGTGTCTCATTTAAAAACTCCAACTAAGAAAAACCCAATGGAACAAAAACTTAGTAGAAGAAAAAAGAGTACATAGTTTATTGATACACTTCCCAATGCTACCTCATTAAAAATCTTGTTAGGAAAACCAAGTGGAATAAAACCTATATAGAGAAAAAATAGTTCAGTGTGTATCAATATCTTAACCACATCACTCAATATCTATGAGTTTGTGAAATCAGACATTTCTAACATAAAGTAACTTAGTGAACAAATCTGCTAGATTTTCACTAAAATGATTTTCTGGGATGATAACTTCAATCCTTTTTCAAAGGTCATGAGTAAAGAAAACTTTAGTGAAATAAGTTTTACTTTATTGACCTTGGTATAGTTGTACTTACACATGTAAACAAGTATAATAAGTAGCATCTGTATAAATGATCAATCATACTTAGATATACCTGAGTATAATAAAATCATATCCATAGTGTCCCTGAGATAATGAAGAATATATTTCATTCTATTCCAATGTATTTGTGATGTTGAATAAGTATATCTTATTAATAGATTAATGACAAAAGATATGTCGAGGCATGTGAGATCAACAAGATACATTAGCGTCATAATAACACTTAATTATAGTACTTCTAGACCAAATAATTTTTCATCTCCTTCTTTGTTAATTTCTAGAGGTATAAAATGTTTTTATCAACCTACAGAGATTTCATAATTGAGGTGATTTATCTAGAAGAATTGTTATAGGACATTCATTTGAAATCCTCTTTGTAAACAATCATTTGCCTTGTGGAGCTCTCAAGAGTTTCAATGATGTTGATATCATCAACATAAACAACAGTTATGATAAACTTATATATATTTTCATAAAAAGCCCTTGATTGCTTCAAACCATATAAAGACTTGTCTAATTGACTTTAATACTGTTCTCAAGAACTTGCATTTGATGATTCTGGCATATTGATTCCTTCAGAGACTTTCATATAAATGTCAATGTAAAGTGTACCATATGAATGTGCAATTATGACATCTATGAGGCGTAAGTCAAGCCATTCATTTGTTAGTAGGCTAATCAAATAACGAAAAGTAATCATATTCACTACTAGTGGATGCATTTCTGCTTAATCTATACTGGGTCTTTGTATAAAGCATTAGGCTATAAGATATGCCACATATCTTATCACTTTGCATTTTCGATCTCTCTTTCATACAAATACCCATTTGTATCCAACTGTCTTTACATCTTTAAGTGTAAGAACTATAGATCCAAAAAAATTTGGTTTTTCAATGACATTAACTATACATTAATGGCTTCCATCCATAGGGCCAGCCTTTTCTTTTTTGGCACTCAACATGGATATTGGCTCATGATCTCATCATCATTCATTACATCATATGTTACTTTATAAGAAAAGATATTAACATTGATTATATTTTGATCCCATCGAATTCCATTCATGATATAATTTATTGAGATCTTGTTGTTTTTGTTAGAATGGCTATCACCCATAAGGGGGTGAATTGGGTGTCTTAAAAATTTTCTTTTCGAAACTCAGTTGATCAAAATTTCCAAACCATGAGCTAATCAAAACAGTATTTGAAAACAGATAGAGATAAAAGAACGATAAGCACACAACAATTTATCCTGGTTAGGCCCTCTTTAACCTACGTCCAGTCCCAGAGCACCTCTGAAATTTTAAATACACTATACCATCCAATTTTAACCAGGTACTTGGAAAACCATTACAATCACAATGTCAACACAGACACTTGTGAATCCCATTTCAAGTTTGTCATGGTGGGTACTTGAAAAACCCCATAAATGTTTCTAGGAATTTATGAACCTACTCAAGTTTGCACCGTAGGTACTTGAGAAACCTTTACAATTACTCCCCCTTACCACATGTAAGGTTACACCAGGAATCACACTCCCTTCTATAACAAAGACTCACATGCTCTGTTTTCTCAACCCAAACCCAGATCAATAATCTCAAGATCTCAATCTTGGGTTTCTTACAGAAATACAATGAGTTTGGATGAAACAATGAACTACTCTCTCAAAGAGTGGATAAATAAACATTGAAGCTCTCGGAGAAGAAAGTATCAGAGTCTTAATGATATGCTCTGTTTTTGGTGCAGTGACTTCATCCTCTTTGTCTTCTCTCAACTCTTCTTTAGTTGGTTGCTTCCTCTTATTTATAGATGTTGTCAAAATATGTCCGTTGGAGAGAAAAACATGTATTCGTTACTCTTAGCTTTCGCTTTCATCATTCTGCCATTTAATGCTCATCTCGTCTGTTGACAGTGAAGACTGCATTGAGGACCGTTAATACTAAGTGCCAGAGACATTCTTTGTTAAGCCCATACCTGTTTAATGGGTAAACTAAAATGCATTTATAACAGCAGGTGAAATTCAAAATATGCAAGCACGAAAACGGAAAGCTTTGGTAGACGATAGGTTAGCTGTGTTAGAAGCTCTGTCAGAAAATAAAGAGCTCAAGTTTTCAATATCTCATGACTCAAGTTCTGTCACATAGAAATTAATGGCTCAGTAGTGAAACTTCAAGTTCTCATAAACATAACTCGAGTTTGAAGTAACTTCCAGTTGAGACTCGAGTTTGCAATGAAAGTTCTAAAAAACAGTTTGAAAACTTTTATTTGAAACTTGAAGTTTGAAATCAAGTTTTGAGTTGTAGTTGTGAAACTTCAAGTTGTGAAAATGAGGACTCGAGTTTTAAAATGTGTGAAAAAATGTCCAGTTGAAAAGGTCCTCGACACTCGAGTTCAGAATCTCAGGAACTTGAGTTTTGAACTTATGAAATTTTGATAAGAATGGAACTCGAGTTTGGAAAACAGCAAGACTCGAGTTCTATAAAACTCTAAGTCAAAACTTCCAATTTTTAGTTCAGGTTTTGTGAGCATGTTATAAAACTTGAGTTTTGGAAATCTGAAAGTTGAGTTTTATAAAAGCAGTTTCAAATATGAAGTTTAGAATCTCGAGACTCGAGTTTTGGAAATCTAGAACTTGAGTTTTATAATAGCAATTTCAAATATGAAGTTTAGAATCCTGAGACTCGAGTTGTGGAAATTTGGAACTTGAGTTTTATAAAAGCAATTTCAGATATGAAGTTCAGAAGCTCGACACTTGAGTTTTGGAAATCTGGAACTCGAGTTTTATGAACCATGAGGTGCAACTCGAGTTTCCTCAAGCTATGACTCTAGTTTTACTGATTCTATTGTGAAAAAAATGCCATCTAGATCACGACACTCAATTTTTGTAAATTTAGAACTCGAGTTTTACTTCATGAGTTGAACTTGCACAGGTCACAATCAGCTTTCAGCACATGTCTCAACTTGCAACGCCCATATCTTTTTCAATTCAACTCCAAAACTTGCAAATAATATATCAATGGAAAGCCCTATATGTCTACTTTCATATGAAACAAGAATTAGTCCAAAACTTGGCCAAGAAAAAGAATCAATCCAAAAGCAGTTATATAAAGAAAGTTATGACAGATACAATAAGAAAAAATCAGTGATAAAGCGTTAAATTCGACTACCAACTTTTGAAAAATTATATCTCCTTCATATGCAATGCTTTTATGCTGGTTTTGGTGTCTATAAACCGTATTGTGAGTTTATTTTCATACAAAATTGGTTTCACATCAATCGGACTTATGGTTTTGGAGATATGACCAAAATACCAGACATGTATCAAGCTGAAAGATAACAAAGGAGCTGAAACTCAAGTTTTGATAATCCAGAACTTGAGTTTTGCACAACTTCTTCCTGGAACTTCAAGTTTTGACTGAAAGTTTTGTGGAACTTCCAGTTCTGAAATTATGAAACTTCAAGTTCTGACTAAAAATTTTTGAACTGAAAACAAAACTTCTTTTTCAACTTCCAGTTTCAATATCCAGTTTTGAAAAAATTATAGAACTTGAGTTTTGAAAATTCTTGACTCGAGTTTCAAAACATTTAGAACAGTTTCAACCAGGGAGCTCTAGAAACTCATCAAGCTCGACTTTTATCTTTAAGAAATAGTTTTAAGCATTCAAATGAAGTTTAGATGACTGGTAACTCAATGTAAGATAATGAAACATATATTTAAAACATTTTGACATTCAAATTGAGTTATTTGACCATATCATCTCCCAATTAAAAGGAATGCACAAATAGTAGTAAGCCAATATGTATTATGAAAACCTTTATCATATCAATATGGATTATGAAAACTTTTTGCTCTATTATATTAAACATCATCAAAACTAATCATAACTAACAGTTTTCAAATATGTCAGGTACCTTAGTCTGTTCTAGGACTACAACATTCTTTTCTGGAGAAAATAACTCTTTAGGAGTTGGCTCTTTTGGAGCAATCAAATTTATTTGATCAACCTCAATATTGTTAACTCATTTTCTCGTTCGAGGATTTCTATCTTTAGGACCGATGTGCCTTTCACACTTCAAGCATGCTTTAGATTCATTCATAGTAGATTTTCCTTTTAGGACATTGATTTATATATGAGCATTAGCAACTAGGATATGTGACTTTATCACTCTCTGTCAGTAAATGCTTCGGACATTTGGATAGTTAAATTATTTGAATGAATTGTCTTTTAAATTTTTTGTGCATATTTATGAGGATCAAACAAAGCCAATGATAATTCATTCATGTTAGTGTAGGATTTAACCAAGAGAGGGGTGAATTGGTCACTTTTTAAAATTAAAGCTTAAATCACAGAAATTAAAATGAAGTTATCGAGAATGCAGAAGAAGAATGAACACGGTGATTTATCCTGGTTCGATCCTTTCTGACCTACGTCCAGTCCTTAGAGCTCCTCTTAGATTTGCAATCCACTATCCACAATCAATCAGACTACATGAGTCTTTACAATCAATGAGTCACACTCCCCCTCAATATTTGCAGGAAAACAGAGGCCTTCACTCTCTGTTTATCAACAAACTCACAGCCCAACAATCTCAAGGCCCCGACCTTGAGTTTCTCACAGAATACAAGAATGAATCACAAGGTTAAGCTTTCAAAAGAGTACATGTGCTAATCACTAAGCTCACAGAGTATTTTTAATATTACAAAAGACAGTAAGAGTATAAACAATAGCGTAGTTGGTCGTCTTCTTCTTCCGTCTTCAATGCTTCTCTATTTATAGCTGAAGTTATTTAATATGTCCGTTAAAGAGAGCCAAATATCTGTTACTCAGATTGAATAGCCGTTGTCTTTGGTTGGTGTGCATTAAATGCTATAATAAATGCGTTCCTTTGACGATGGCGGAGTCTGAGAACATTTTAATTTCATCTCGTATTTCGGAGATCTTCAGCGGTCACACTTATACCTGTTTCATATGTTAGCAAACGTGCATTTATGGTGGCAGGTAAGTTTTTAAAAGTTAAGACACGGATAAGGAAAGATTTGGTCAAAAGTAAAGTTCAGTGTCAGACACTGTTGTCATATAAAGGTAGGACTCGAGTTTAAGAATTCTCATAACTCGAGTTCTATTTTATGAGTCTTGAGCAGTTTGAAAAGTTATGTAATGAAACTTCAAGTTCTCTTAATTCAAGACTCGAGTTTAGAAAACTTTAAGTTGGAGAGTTTATATTGAAAGTTTCAAAACGTTGTTTTGGAACTCTTATTTGGAAACTTGAGTTCAGAATGTAAGTTATGAAGTCATGTTGTGAAACTTGAGTTTTCAATAAGCATGACTCGAGTTTTATAACAAGAGTTGGTCAATCAGTTGAGAAAAGCACGAAACTCGAGTTTTATGAAATATGGAACTCGAGTTGTTAAAACTCTAATGTCAAAACTTCCAGTTTTCAATTCAAGTTTTGTAAAATAGATTTGGAACTCGAGTTATAAAACTTTGGAACTCAAGTTCTCATGCAGCAAAGTCTTTCACAGAGATTCAAAAGCTCGAAACTCGAGTTCTGTAGACCTTGAACTCGAGTTGCCATGACTTGATGCTGGAAACTCGAGTTTGCTTTGAAAGTTTTGAATACACTCGAGTTCTTCAAACTTGAAACTCGAGTTCTATCTCATGAAGTTCTTAGACAGAAGTTTTAAGCATGAAACTCGAGTTCTGTGAAACTGCAACTCGAGTTCTATAAAATATTTTGAAAGCTTTACTTTGTGAAACTCGAGTTGTGAGAAGATGAAACTCGAGTCATCAAAACTTCTTTGCTGAAACTCGAGGTTTTGCTGAAAGTTCTGAAGTCAAAGGCATGGAACTTGAGTTTCAAACACATCAAACTCGAGTTTTGAACCATAAAACCAATTTTCAATATTTCAAAGACATTTTCAAATCCTGCCATACGAACTTTAATTTTATTATCATCAAAACAAGGCATCAACAATTCAAGCTAATCTCTTACCACAACTGATTATTTTCTCCCCCTAATGCTAGAAAAAGTAATTTATCAAATGACACTTAATAAATCATGTAAAATTCATAACCCAACATATATTCACATCATACTTTAAGGACCCATTTTGGTATGTTCTAATGGTTTTACAGGAACTTAGACTACACACACAAAAGTAATCAAATAAGAATTATGGTTTTACAGGACATACAATGTTCATTAAACGCTAGTTAAGTAAATTTACTAGCATTATCAAGACATAGTTTCTTGATTGAATAATAAAGGTAATGTGCTCTTAACCTTATTTGTTGAGTAAGGAATCTTGCAAATTCAAGTTGCAAGAAGATAATAAACAAACATGGGACCATTTAATTGATGCATAAAGTAAAATCATATGGTAATAAATGATCCACCAGGTGGGTGTATTATCCCACAAATATCTCCCTATATCCATATTAGGAATATGAGATACTCACATTGTATTTTACCTTGTGAGAGTCAAATAATATATTGTCCCTTGGAACATGCAGCACATGAGAAACTGTGGTATCTGTTTAAACTTCAAGGTATATCCACGTGAATTTTTAAGCATTTCTCACATCATAATTGAACTAGGATGGTCTAACTAGTCATGCATTGAATTCATTATTAAACTTATGGTTTACCTTGTCAAGCTGATGGCTTGTGTTGCTTAACTTCTGGTTCATATCATTGAACTTCTAGTTTACCTTGTAAAGCTGCTAACTTGTGTTACTTAACTTATGATTTATATTAGTAAACTCATGGTATGCCCAATTTATTTATTATGTTAAAACTTCATGTTGCTTAACTTTTGGTTCGTCAATACATTTCCAATTTATTTATTATGCCCACATTTTCCCTTTTATGGTTCTTATTAGTTTTCTCCACTTCATGTGGGAATTAAAACCACTATGATTTTGCCCATGCCCAAGGTTGTGTCCACATCAACGATCTCAATCGACTACCACTGTAATATCCCTGATTTTCTAATAATTGAAATAAAGGCTAAACCGGTAATTGTGAGAAAAGTTAAGGACATAAATGTCATTTAGACCTAAAGACCAAGGGTACTATGATCATTATGAAGGAAAGGTCAAGGGTATAAATGTCCTTCAGCTATAAAGATTAAGGATAATTATGGAATTTAGAAAAAAATAGTAAAAGTAAGGGTATTTTGGTAATTTAACTAAAAAGTCAACCTTGACAAAAAATTCAAAGTCACTTTTAACGAAAAAGTCAAAGTTGACCAAAATATTAGGAAAATTCATAGCTGCCCGAAAGACAGAGTAGGACTCACGGATTAGAACCGTATGTCACAGATTTTTGAGATTCGACCTAATAAAGATTAGATGGTCGAAAAATAATTGTTTAAGGTATCAGAAGATCTCAATCTGCTGAGTTCAGGATATGAAAAATTAAGGTGAATATTATATTATTTAATAAAATTGCTATCCAGTATCTGGTAAGGGCAATTTTCCAAAGTAAAGAGAAAAAGACCCAAAAACCCTGGAAAAGGAATATTCTTCAAAAATTAATTACCGACAATCCAAGAAGCAATTTGAGGAACGGGAAAGGGCTTGAGTATCAATGAAAATTCTAGGAATTTTTAGTGCCCTAAAGTTAAATTTCTTATCGGAAGTACGTTTTTCAGTATTTTGTCAGGGGTAAGGAGCCTTGTTGAATTCTAAGCAGTTACAGGGGTATTTTGGGAATAAATTTTTGCCATACGATTAAGAAATATGTGGAGATAAAATTAGGAATAAAAATATCTCCACAAAAGTAAATAGGAAATTACTGGGATAAAGTTACTTTTACCAGTATAAGTTGTAACCGGATTAAGTAACCATATAGCAAATGATCCAGTTAGCCTAACCAAGCTTATAGGGGGCCACTTTATGAGAGCTAATAAGTGCAAGACAAGTGGCGCAATTGTGGCCCCTAAATCTAACTTGTTTTGCAAGAATGAATCTTGACCTTTGGATGAAACTTGAAAATCAAGAGTTAATCCTAGTCATTAGATTAAACTTTAATTGCAAGAAAAGATCCTAGCCATCCATTCCTTATGAAGAGTTTTAATAAAGCAAGATATTCTTCTCTTTCCTTGGCCATTGACAAAAATCTGCACCTCCAAGGAAGAGAAGAAGACGCCATTTTCATGCCCAAAGAGGAAGAAAAGCTTCTCAAGGTAGCAAGGTAAGGCATCAGGCAACCAAACCAACACATTTTCTTAAGCTTTGGAACCTCCTCTACACTTCTATCGGTTTAGTTTCTTGATTAATCCTCTCTTTTGGAAGATTGAAAGTTAGGGTTCTTGAGTTGAAAAGTGAGAAAGAGAGGGATTTAGAAGAAACAAGAGGTTGCAAAACACTCCTTGTGTGTTAAGGAGTATTTTGATATATTGATTGATTTGGCTTGGTTGTTGGTTTAAATTTTGGAAAACCTAAGTCTGGGGGGAGATGTCGTGCAAGGGAGAAGTGTTTTCAAGTTGAATAATGCTTGAGTGATGGTTTGGAAGCAAGGATATGCAAGTATGTATGAGAAAAAGTTGAAAAATCCAAACTCCTTATATTGTTCTGTTTTTGGGCAAAATCAAAAGTAATAGAGGGAGTGGGATTTTGATGATTTTGATGCTTCCAATAGCTTTAGAATGAAAAATTGTGTAGGGTGAAAGTGAGAAAAGGATTTGGGAAGTCTTTGAAACCAAAAGAACAAGTTTAAATGGTCTAGGGTTCTTGAAAAAAAAAAGAAAAGGAATATTGCGTTTTTATGGCTCCTTGTATGGTTGATGACTTGAGATTGATGAGTATATTATTCTATGATGTTTAGAAAGTTAAAATATCAAAGAACTCATTGGGAAAGTTAAGCAAGAAAGGATTCAAGGCTCAAGGGAATTAAGAGATTAAGGTAGCAAGACTTCTAACCTTAAGCTAAAAGTTATGACTACGCATGACTTGTATTGAAATTATGATGATTGTAAGTGTGAATATGTGCTTTTGTGTGCTACGGCCATATGCATTTAATTGTTACATGTTGCACATTTCATGAATTCACACTTATATTGAAAGTTGTCATGTATTTTTATAAAATGTGTTAGATAGTTTTGCTATTGGGATTTTCCAAAATCTCATTATTTCCCCAACTAACCATTTTAAATGGGAGCTGAAGCAAGGGTGAGGATAAGGTTGTTGATTGAGGAAAGCATGTTGAGATGTTTGTTTTTTGAATTATGTAATAAGATTTGAACTTATGTTTAAAGGAACTATGTAGTTATGTAATGTTAAACCTCTACATGATAAATAGTTAAGTATATGTGAATGCATGTATGGTAAAGAGAAAAGGAACTAGATAAGTTCATTATGCATAAAGTGAGGTTTGAGAAGGACAAAAGAGGTTTACCAAAATTTTTAGAAAAGAAAGTCTTGAGAAAGAAGGGTTCCAAAAGCCCTTAAAAGAACCTAAACTTTGAGTAGGGGAAAAATAGTAAACTAAGTCCGATTGAACTGAAATTTTTCAAATAAATAGCTCATATAGTAAGCTTCAAAATGAGTCTAAGATTACTGGATTTGGACATTTGTACAAGAAATTATGGCTTTTTAAAGTTAAGGGGAAAACTTGAAAAAATGAAAAATAACCATATGAACAGTGTATTTTCACATAATGAACTTATCAAATGGGAAAGTTTTTGAGCCAAAGAGTATTTTTCCTCTGTAAACAAGTTCTTAAGCTTCATATAGAAATTGGAACACTCAATTTCAATTTTTGTGGAATTAATTATGAATTTTTAAAGTTGGGCCAGAAATATGGAAAATTGACTAAATGAATAGTAACTCGGGTGAAAATTTTTAATTTCACTTCTTTGGTCAATTTAAGCTATATAAGGCCTAAAAGTGGTTCCTTAACGATACAATATGAAGCTAAAGAGGTTAAATAAGAGGTATCACAACCACCACTTTAGATTCATTTATAACTATATTGACTTCTGGGAATAGAGTCAACCCTATCACATAGATTTATGATTTTTCAAATGTTTGTTGTTTTGTTTAGCTATGAGAGGGTAAGAAATATCAACTTATTTCTTAAAAGCTTTCTCCCTATATTACTGAAACTAAAGCAAATTGGATGTATGAAACATGGTTGATTATTCTTGCTTACATACTTAAAGTTTTGTAAACACAAATGTATCCATTCATAACAGGCTTTTGCAAGGATGACCAACTTTTGGTGCTAATACCTTTCTTTTTAAATTATTTCAAAGAATGAGTGGGTCTTTTTATGTGTACAACATAAAATAAGCTACGATTACTCCTCAAGATTGCATACTAAAAGCAAATATCGACCAATGCAATTGAATTCTACACATGCATATTTCTTGATGAGAATTTAATTGATTGATTAAAATTCCCTCACTATTCTATGCACTCATATAATAATTTATTCCTCCATATTTCAATTAAATACAATTTTGTAGAATTCAAGCAATTAAATAATTGCTAAATTTAATATTTAATAATTAAACCAATTTCAACAATTGGATATCATGCAAACATAAATTCTGCAACTAAATAAAAATATTGTAAAATTTGAGGAAATGAATCATACATGTGAAAAGCACAAATAAATTCAATAAATGACCTCAAAACAGTTTAACCCCAAGCACTTTCTAAAATATTTTACAAGTGGCCCAAATGAAAAATCAACTAAATTGAACTCAACAGGATATTTTAAGAATGAACTCAATAATTAGATGACAGATACTAAATATCATAATGGTGCACTAAAATAACCATATATGCATTTTTTTGGGAGTTTAAAATCTCCTACACTTTAATATATCCAAATATTGTTTAAAAATTAATCTCATCATATTTCACCCAAATAAAATTTTTGCAAAA